>JADIIU010000036.1:0-114711 GCA_027603945.1 Terramyces sp. JEL0728 | reverse complement strand
GACAGCACCAGTAGCCTTTTCTTCATCTTCGACCAAGGTTGTTCCGTTGCCAGCTGCAGTGATAACAGAAACCTCACTTTCTTCAATGTCTTCAAACTCATCGCGGGTTAAATCAAGTCCAAAGAGCGATTCATCTTCTGGGTTTTGAACAAGTTGAATTGGTGCACCTTGGTTGACAATTTCTCCATTCTTCATTGATACAATGTAGTCTGCGAACGGAACTACCAAATGGGTTGCATGGGAAACGAGAATGACGGTTCTTCCTTTCAATACTCCGAGAATACACTTGTGTAGCAGGAATCTGGCTGTTGGCGCATCCACAGCAGAGAGAGGATCATCCAGCAACACAATCGAGGCCGGAGAGTAGCACGCACGAGCAAGGGAGATACGTTGTTTCTGTCCCCCGCTTAGGTTGATCCCCTTTTCTCCAATTTCCGTCAAATCACCTCCATCCAAGTTTTCAAAATCCTTGGCCAACGCACAAGCACGAACGACTTTTTCATAACGAACTGGATCGTATTCATGGCCAAAAGTGATATTTTCCCTGACTGTTGCATTTAAAATCCAAGCGGTTTGTGCTGCATAGGCTATAGTTTGGTTATGGCCAGAAGAGTTAAATGAAGGGTCGTTAGTTGGGACTGCCATTTTTCCACAAACTTTATTCATCTCACCTAACAGTGCAAGCAGCAACGAACTTTTTCCAGAGCCTGTTGGACCGCAAACCACAGTAAGAGAGCCAACCGGAAACTCTGCATCTAAATTTCGTAAAGCAAAAGCTGTTTCTGTTGGAGTACTGTCACTGTGGTAAGTAAATTCTGCGTTTTTGAATCCCAATACAAAATCAGATTCTGTCTCAGAGTCAGAATGATGATCTTCTTGCTTTTCCTTTTCATATTTATCCAATTCTTGCTCTTTTAGAAACCCTTGAATTCTGTCAAATGATACTTTTGCTCTGAATATATCCATCACTCTGTAAGGCAGACCAGCAAGTACTTCTGTGGTTGTATTTAATAAATTAATTGCAGTGAAGGCTGTTGCCGTATCAAGCGTCTTGCCTTCTACAAAAGTGTACACTGCAAAGGTAGTAAACGCGATTATAATCCCGCTTCCTGTTCCAATTGAGTGGATGGCAATATTCGAAGCCCATAATGCAATATTGGACATCAATTCTTTGTGACGCGCAGCTTCAACCTTCTTTGTGAAATACTGTTCCCAAGCAAAGTATTTGATGATTCTAATGCCTTGCAGTACTTCATTCATAATAGCGACTCGAGCATCAGTGTTTTTCAAAGATTGCTCTTGATACTTGACTATTGATTTCCCAATATAAGTGCTTAGTGGAGACAAGACGATGATCAGTCCAATTCCGACAAATGCCGACCAGCCTAAAACAAAATATAAACTGGTGATTGAAATTATGGCTGAGAGTGGCATTCCAGTAATATAATCGTGCGAATAAGCAAATAATTGTCTGAGCTTGTTGGTGTCAACACTCATCAGGGTAACTATTTTCCCCAGTGAAGCATTTTCTTTTTCTTTGGTAGACACCCCTTGCACTCTGCGTAAACTTTTCTGGTACAGCTCTTCGATTATGACGATTCTAGCACGGGTTCCAGATCTCCTGCCTGCAAAGAATAGCTGGATTAAAGAGAATATACTTGTCCATCAGTCAATCCTTTCAACACTGCGAGGAAAAATATCCCAAATAAATGCGGCATGACATTAAGTCTGCTTTGCGATGTGTCCTGAAGTATTGAAATAATTTGAAACATGAATATTGGAGCTCCGAATGAAGATACAGTGCTGATAAATGAACAGGTCCATTGATAAAGCAAGTATGGGTAGGTTAAGAGAAAAATGTTCCAAGCAAAGCTGTTTGAAGAGTTTCTTGTATTAGCAACTATTACTTGATCTGTTCATAGTCCAACAAAACTTTATCTGAACTATCAGTATCAATCAAATTCCACAAGTCCGGTATATCAATAGGTTTACTTCCTCCGAGTTTGATCAATGGTGATAGCCAATTGTAAAACAGCATTGAAATAATACTAGATCCTTGTTCCTTGGAAATATTGTCTACATCGTCATCTTCATCTCTAAGATTCCACACTCCAACGACAATCAACAAAGACAGGGATACCAGTAACTGGGATATCAACACTTGCTCTGGTAAATTCAGCTCTTGAATTGTTTTGAATTTGATATTCTCAATTATCACTACTGCCAAGGCAAGCAAATCAAGCAGTAACGAAATGAAGAGGGCATAGAGACTTACCAGCAACTTTTGGCTTTGTGCTGAGGAAGAAAACACAACTAAAATCTAAATAAAAACAACGAATACCCAATAAAGTATCAAAACAGATTGATCAATAATGATATTCATTTCATTTTGATGGTTTGATATGGCATACGCACTTGCACCAATTTGAAATAAGCTAACCAAGCAAATAAACCAAGACAGGATCTTCAAGTTTGAGCGTTGCTGAAAATTCAATTCCCGGTTGTTGATCGGCAGGTATCCCTTTGGAGTTTTCAAAACAAGGGTAGTAATCCCGACTATCAGGGTAGCCGCAGCAGCCAAAGCGGTTGCTATCATATAGTTTGTATCCATTTCAATATTGCTGTTATATATTCCAGGAAGGCGATCCAGAACTTTACGGAACATTCTTTGAAGGGTCAGTGAATTTCATTGGGGAACCTTTCGCACCGCAATACCCGTGAATGAATCAAATAGCTTGGTAAATGGCCTGCTGGCTCGCTTTAGATTTGAATATCTACAACGATGTATTTCCGATCCTTTATTCTAATCCACAGTCCGACTAGAGATATGTTGGCAGTGTTATTCTCGTGAATATCTCATTGCAATGGAAAGCAGACACTAACTTTGAAAGGCAAATTTGTCGGATATTCCAAGACAGCACAATATTTATATAAATTCAGAATGCCGACGATCATCCACCATTTATATTGTCAATCACAAAGTGCTAACCTTACAATTAACTATTCGATTATTATGATTAACCTCCTAGCGAAATAGTTGTTTGCGATATATGCCGCGGACAGACAAGATTGAAATCTCAATTTGATATTTATCTCCCCAGAACACTCATACAATCACATTGTCCATAAAATGAGGTCCCATTCCACGAATTCAAAACAAAGGGAGGTTTCATAATGAATCTTGGTAAAGTCTCCTGTCAGACTTCCTGTTGCGGTTATACCAGTTCGTCCGACTGATAATATTTATAAAAATTTAATATCTGTTAGTCATCCACTTGTCACTTTGTACCACCACTCGGTTGCTTAATGTGAAACAGCCAATCAGAAGCCGCCCCCTTTATATTTCAGCAAAGGTGAAAAAAACTTTAATTTCAATGGATCCAATTGCACTCATTCCGTCCATTATAAGTGGAGTTGCGGTGATAACGTTGGTCGTTTCCGCTGTGATCTACAACACACCGGATTCGTATGTGGAGATAACTGGAATTCCATTGAATCATGAAAGCAAGCCTTCTCTTTCAAGGTTGCACTGGTTTACAGTTGTTATTAGTATTTTACAAATTGGCGGGTCTGCATTCTTTGTTTATTCAAAGATTGAACTTGAATTGCTTCAATTCCTGCCTCATTGTATTTTGGCAGCAGCTTGGGTAATACATTCTGTAACAATAGCTCCTCCTCTGTTTGGTTTCTTCCAAATTTCACCAAATTCAAAATGCCCAATTTGGAGGCCATTTATCGTTGTTTTTGATTGTATTGTTGCTTACTGGCGGAAATGTAGCGCAACAATACCGCCTATTCAGTTCATTACCAATTGAATGGACTTTGGAGAGAATTGCGTTTCTTTCTCAAGTTGGAGTTTCAGTCATTTTCTTGCTGGTTCTTGGAAGTTGGTCCAGCAGACATGAAATGGACAATGAAGAGTTCATTTCTTATGAAAAAGGAGCGTCGATTATTTCTCAGTTGTCTTTTGCTTGGCTATCTCCAATGATCAAATTGGGCAATGACCGGCCATTAGAACAGACCGATATTTGGAATTTGGTTGAACCCGATACATCTGAACAGGTTCTAAAGGAGTACTACTACCAAAAGTAATTGATCGTTAACTTAGAAATCCCGAACATTCGTTATACTGGAACATTTGCAAGGTTAGTGTTAGATACGTCTTGTACCAATTTGCATGCTCTTTCTTGAGTTCTATTGCATCGTTTGCTGGACCATTCTTCTTGTATCAAATCGTCAATACTATTCAAATCCCTGGAGTTGACAGAATTATTCTTTTACCTCACTTGGTGTGTTTGTTCTTGTGTGCCTCTTTCAAAGCTGTTGTTGATGGACAAGTAATTTTTTGTAACACTAGTTGTATTTCACTGGTAGGAGACTTGGCACCAGAGCCAGAACTATTTTGGTTGCTGAGTTGTACAACAAGAGTTTACACCGTGTGCAAGGAGTTTCGTCCACGGATGAAGATCAATCATCGCTTGGAAAAATCGTTACTTTGATGAGTGTTGATACTGAACGTATCCGTATGTTCCTCAGTTATGTGCATGATCCGTTTATCTATATTCCATTAACTATTGCTATCTCTATTGCTGGACTGTTTGGAGTATTGGGATGGTCTGCGTTTGTTGGTATTGCGCTGATTATTGTTATTGGGCCAATTTCAACTTATTTAGGAAAGGTCATCATCTACTACCAAGAAGAACTACTCAAGAACACTGATGCTAGAGTGACCATTATGAACGAAGTTTTACAAGGAATCAGAATTATCAAGTATTTCGCATGGGAAAAGCACTTTGCAAAGAAAGTTGAAGAAGCAAGAGCAAAGGAAATTAAATCTATCATCACTTTATGGAGCGCATATATCGGTTTCGGTACTATTGGAAGCGGAAGTAGTATCATTATTGCTTTTGGCACCTTTGCTTTCTACACATTGTTTGCCGGCCACAGATTGGATACTGCCACTGCTTTTACCGCTGTCAACTTGTTGAACGTAGTAAGCAACTTGTTGGCCTATCTTCCAACTGAAATTATGAATATTTTCAAAGCCAAAGTTTCGTTGGACAGAATTGACGGATTTTTGCAAGAACAAGATATTGCCAAGTATGACCTCAAAGCTAAGCCAACTGACGAAGAAGACTCTGAATCCGGAACTATCAACAATATGGACATTGTTGTTGGATTCAAAGGCGGCGACTTTAGTTATTTTGGGCTCAAATCTACTGAACCTGCAGCAGCAGACGATACTCAAGAACCTACTTTCAATTTGAAGAACTTGGATGCGGAATTCCCAGTCGGAGGACTTTCTGTTGTTTGTGGGCCTACAGGATCAGGAAAAACCTCTTTGTTGCTTGCGCTATTGGGTGAAATGCAATGTAATGCTGGAAGAGCCTACCTCCCAAAGATTGACAAGAATAATTACGACAAACAATCTGGATTAAACCAAACCATTGCTTACGCCGCTCAAACTGCGTGGTTATTAAATGCAACAGTCAGGGAAAATATCACTTTTGGCCATGAATACGATCCAGTTCGTTATGAAAAAGTCGTTCGTGCTTGTGCGTTGGCCAAGGATTTTGAAAACTTGGATGGAGGTGATTTGACGGAAATTGGAGAAAAGGGGATCAACCTAAGCGGGGGACAGAAACAACGTATCTCCCTTGCTCGTGCGTGCTACTCTCCGGCCTCGATTGTGTTGCTGGATGATCCTCTCTCTGCTGTGGATGCGCCAACAGCCAGATTCCTGCTACACAAGTGTATTCTCGGAGTATTGAAAGGAAGAACCGTCATTCTCGTTTCCCATGCAACTCATTTGGTAGTTCCGTTCGCAGACTACATTGTATCAATGAAGAATGGAGAAATTGTCAACCAAGGTGCACCAATTCAACTTGTTCAAAACCCGGAAGACGAATCGCTCTTTGGACTTGATTTAACCCGCGATGAGTTTGAAGACATTGAAGAAAGTGAGGTTTCTGTTATCACTGCAGCTGGCAACGGAACAACCTTGGTCGAAGATGAAGAAAAGGCTACTGGTGCTGTATCATGGTCTGTATATCGCATGTACTTTATGGCCGCAGGTGGTATTTTGTTTTTCGTACTTTTCATGTGCTCGTTCTTCTTATCATCTGGTGCTAAAGTGGCTAATGATTGGTGGTTGAAGAGATGGACTGATTTCAATGGCGCTGCTCATCCAAACGTTACTTTGAAATCCTTCGATAACACTGCATACATTTACACAAATGATGGCCAAGGTAGCGAATTGATTGCAAACACTATGCCATTTACTTCATTGATCTTCAACCCTTTCTCTACCGGAAGATCTGAAGTTTCTGATGTTTCCATCTCTGCTACTACTCCAGATGAAGATTTTAAGAATGACACCTTCTTCTATTTAGGTGTTTATGCTGCTTTTGGTGCTTCTGTCGTTTTGGCAAATAATTTGCAAAGCTTATCAACTTTGGTTGGTGCTCTTTTCGCTTCCCGCCGTCTTCACACAAAGCTACTCAATGCAGTCATGTACTCTCCGCTTCGTTTCTTTGAAACCACTCCAATCGGCCGTATTCTCAATAGATTTTCAAAGGATATCGAAAATATTGATTCTGCCGTTATGGACAGTGTTCACTACTTTATCAACCAAATTATTCAAGCCGCTACCATTATCACCGTTATCGGATCTGTAGCCCCGGTCTTTTTAATTGCTACTCCATTCATTGCTGTTTCTTACATCATCGTTGCCAAGAGATATTTGGAAACCTCCCGAGAATTGAAAAGATTTGAATCCACGACAAGATCTCCAACGTATGCTCAATTCTCTGAAACTTTGGCTGGTGTCTGTACCATTCGTGCGTATGGCCAAGAAGAAAGGTTCTCTGATATGAACAAGGTCAAAGTTGATGGAAATCACAAACCTTTCTTCTATGTTTGGGCAGCAAACAGATGGCTGTGCTTAAGGACCGATATCATTTCTGCCCTTGTTGTGTTGTGTGCTGGTTTGGCTATAGTTTTCACTGGAATCCCAGCTGGTTGGGCAGCGCTTTGTATTTCTTACTCTCTTGACTTTACCAACGCCCTTTTATGGACTGTCCGTATGCACGCTGAAATGGAAATGAATATGAACTCTGGTAATTTTCGAATTAACGATAGTCGAACGTGTTGAGGAATATAGCAGAATTGAACAAGAACCGCCAGCCATCATTGAATCCAACAGACCCGACCCAAGCTGGCCTTCTCAAGGTACTATTCAGGTCAAAGATGTTTCCATCCGCTACGCACCAGAACTTCCTGATGTCTTGAAGAATGTTTCTTTCTCCATCAACCCACATGAAAAAGTAGCAGTCGTCGGTCGCACAGGAGCTGGCAAATCGACTTTGTCATTGGCATTCTTCCGAATTTTGCCGGTTTCAAATGGCTCCATCCACATTGACGGAATAGATATCAACCAAATTGGATTGTTTGATCTTCGGTCAAGATTGACAATTATTCCCCAAGATCCTGTCTTATTCACAGGGACTTTGCGATCAAACTTGGACCCGTTGGAACAAAATGACGATCAAACTTTATGGGAAGCCTTGAAGAGAGTCCACTTTTTGGAATCTATGCAACAACAAAGCAGTGGAGAAACTGAAGATAAGTTGATCAGTATTGAAGATTCTACTGTTGCTTCTACCGCCGGAACTACAGATGTAGGCTCAGGTATCACTCTTGATTATGCAGTCACAGAAAATGGCGGTAACTTTTCCCAAGGGCAACGACAACTCTTGTGTCTTGCCAGATCATTGATCCAACGAAACAAGGTTATTTTCTTGGACGAAGCTACTGCTTCAGTAGACAATGAAACTGATGCCAAAATCCAGGCAACTATCCGAAAAGAATTTGCAGATAGCACTATAATTTGCATTGCCCATCGTCTCCGAACTGTTATCGATTACGACAAAATTTTGGTTTTGGACAAGGGACAGGTTCTTGAATATGGCTCGCCATTAGATTTGATTGAAAAGAGCAATATTGGTGCTTTCAGATCCATGTGTGAAGAAACAGGAGAGTTTGAAGAATTGGTTGAAATCGCAAGAATCGCTAGCGCCAATGGTAAATTCAAAGCAAATAATTATTAACATAAATGAAACATTATTTCAATGAAGCACGCTTTTTAATTAATTTTCCAAGATCAGTTGACTTTTTCTATGAGCACCAAAATATTGCTGGAGCCGTCGGTAAAAATCTGTAGGAAATTTAACGTTGCCCATCGTACAATATGGGTTGTATCTAGTTTCCAAAGATCAGTCAGTCAGTCCGAAGTGCAAGTATTGCTTGGATCTAAAGAACACATTGAAAATCTGAACCTGTACATTCACGATTTATCGGATTCAATCATTTTCTTATCCAGCCTAACTACTAAACCTATCCGAACAAGATCAGATATTTCAACACTAGAGACATTAAAAAGGAATGCTCAAGTGGAGCTGCAGTACTTGGTTGACAATTTCGGCGATTACAACAATGTAAAGCTAGATCTGATACAAAAATATGTGGATAATGATTTGGATGACTTTATTTCACTCAAACGAAACTCTCAAAGAGAAAAAGCATTCCTGTTTGACCCAGAGGCTGCCACTCAGCTCCGCCAATACTACATCAAAGATTTCCTATACTTTAATCCAGATAGAGTAAGTGTGGGCTGGATTGATCTGTTACTGGATATTGTATATGTGGGAAATTTGATTGTAGCAGGTTCGTATCTCACCCCGCTCGATCTTACTTCCATTGTCAACTACTTGCTTGTTGCAATTTCAATTTCATTTCAATGGAAATACATGGCGATAATGCAAAACACCACTCTACAAGCAGGAATGATAAAAAGTCTCTTGATGATCGTTGGCTTTGTATTGTCCGTTGCCAGTCTGAATTGCATCGTCTTTGCCTTTAAAGATTCACCAAGTTTGAACACAGGAAACATGTTTATCATTATCCATGTTATTTCAATGTGGATCTATGAAGTATTCATCACAGTTAATTTCCGGCTATCGGTTGAAAACATTGGAATCACTGTCTATTACAATATTGGGCTGATGATGGTCCAAAGCATGATTTACTTGTCAATATTAGGTTTCCCAGTGACTTCTGCGACTGAAAATTCTCGACGAAATATGTTAAGAGCTCTTATTTGGGCTTGCGCGCTAGCGTACGAGTATTTCACCGGTATATTCTTCAATATCATGAAATACAAGCTCTTCTTGCCACGATTGGCATTTAATGTGCCTCATCTTCAAGAGCGATCCAACTTTATTATCGTTTGCATATTGGGAATGGCGTTGGTAAAGACCCTGCAATCAAACTATTCACTTGACATTTTCTTCACGTATATTGGCTATTCGCTATTGGCTTTAGGTTCATACTTGTCGTTTTACTGGCTGTATTTTATACAATTTCACGACGAATACACTCATCCAATGAACAGAAACTGGTGGTACAAATTTGCGAATGACTTTAATTTGCACCTGATGATTTGCTTGCTGCCTTGTCTTGCAATCACAATACAAACGATGCTGCAAAACATCCAAGGATTAACTGCAGTATCCAGTGCACAGCTATACTGTTACTGTTATTCGGTGCTGTATTTATCCTTGTATGTTCAAAGGATCATATATAAGAACGGGTACAAGATCAGCGAACGTATTTCCCAGTACCAGCAAATACTGCGGCTCGTTTTCTCTGTATCTAGTCTAGTAGCTGCGATCTTGTATCCTGTCTTTGACTACTGCTTTTTTTACAAACCTGAAGTTCTGTTGAGCGTTGGACTCAGTTCTTTATTAGTTACAATTGTTTTTGAGTTTAGTTTTTGGATTTTATGCAAATAAATTTGTGTTCTTACTTTTTTGGCATGGTGGGGTATTGGAGAGTCGGCAATCTCTGAATACGGTTTCCCACAAGGAATGACCAAACCGTGTCGTTTTTCAAATAATACTCCTTTACTTGATCGAAAATGTACTTGTATTGGTAGAATATTGTTCCGTAGCCTATCGGTATGCTCTAACATTAGTTTGACTGACCTTCAGCTCCATATATACCGAGGTAGTCTGTATGGTTTGACTTTTGAATCGAAATCGTTCAATTTTGTCTGGAGAGCAGATTTGAAAGTACACACCATCGGATAGTCTGCTGGGGTCTTTAATGCTCAGCATGATGGCAAACAACGGGAAATGATTCAATATTCCCAGGACAATTTGAAGAATTGCTTGAACAAAAACCACCACCAAATTTGCCGAGCTAAATAATAGATAAAAGACCGCAACGGTTGGCAAGAGGAACACCAATATAGTGAATATAGTAGATCCTAGCAACAGTTGATCCAAATCATATTCGGCCGCATCAATTCTATTTCTTAATGGATTCCTTTTCTTTCCTCTAAACAAGTTGAAAGTTGAATCGATTATTTGCAAAACCCAATGATATATACGAGCTAGATTAAACCAAAAGTACCAGAGATAGTGTAGAATAATTGCAGATGCAATGTACACAATTTCAATAAGTCGCTTAATAACGCTACAACCATAGACGACCCAAAAATACCACAGCAGCCAATAAAATAAAACACAGCCGGAAAATATGGATGACACCCTTGTAACAAATCTCTCCAGACGTACAACATCCATGCGAATAATTCTGCAAAGAAATTCGCGAGTTCGGAATTGAGTTTAATCCCTATCGGCCACAGGAGTAGCCAATTGATATTCGTATTAATAACCTCTATCGCATGGATATTCGCCTCATTCAAGTAATCTGCGAGAACAAGTTGGTAATCTAAAATGATTGTTTTTAGAGTCAATCCAATTATAACATCGTTTGCAATTAGCCACAGTGTATTAAAGAATCCAATGTATTTCGCTTGTTGGATCGTGTTTAATCTTTCCGAAGTGTACCATTCCTTGTATCTTTGCGGCCAAAACAACAACTGGTTCAAACGTAAATCCAGTTGTTTAACGGTATCGGACACATCCAATAATGAAACATGGTTAATTTCATAGTTGAAAATATACAAAACAAAGTTGATTATCTGTGGAACAATCGGAATTCTAATATTGAGAGATTTCAGCTGGTGCAGAGTTTGTTTGTTGATCTAGTCAGAAAAATCATACTTTACTAATCCAAAATTCCAAATCAATCGTGCTGTCTTTTGATTCTTGGTTCAAATCAAGCACTAGTTGTTTTACAGAGTAAAACTGCAGCGAATTTTGTTTAAGCGGTCTGTAATAAATAAAGTAATCAATCTGGTCCGAAATTGGAATGTGTTTCTTCATTCTAACTATTATTCTATCCGCCGTGGACTTTTCATTCGTTACTTTGTCCAGTAAAGGTTCTGCAATCCCAAGTACTTCCAGTCCGTTCGCTTGCTCATCTTCAGTCCAGTGATAGACTAGTAACTCATTTCCTCTTTTGATACCTGCCAAATAAACCTTCTTTTTTATTGATTTCAGATTTACTGGCCAGAAGCAAATCATTTTTCCTAGATTTCAAAAATGGAATTTGACACATCTACTAGATAGAATCGAAGCGGTTCAACCCCAGATCGTGTAGTGCACTCACCATAGCTTGCATCGACGTGAATCACTTTAAAAAAGTTCAACCTCGGAAGGAACCACAAGTTATTTATTTGGATGTCAACATTGAATGTTATTAATACAAGATTTCTACTTGATCTTTAAGCGGGATAGAGTTCATTGCTCCTTGGGTTTCACAAGCTAGTCCACTGGCTAGGGTTGCAATTTTGAGGGCATCTTGAATGTGCAAGTGAGTGCGATCTAGTGTACTTGAATCAAGATGTGAAGCTAAATGTGCAATAAGGTATCCAACAAATGTATCTCCAGCACCGGTAGTATCAACCAGCTTTGGTTTCCTGGTAACTTTCTCTGTGAATTTTGCAATTCTGTTCCTGGTTCTGCAGGCAGCAACGACTCCATTTCTTCCAAGTGTTATGACAACTACAAACGCTGAAAGCCTTGCCATCATCACATCCAAGTTTTCAAAAGGAGTTGATGCCGACCCAGAAAGTTGAATGGTAAATTCTTGGGCCTCTGTTTCGTTGAAAATCAAAATATCTACCAATTCAATCTTTAAATCATGGATATCTGTAGGACATGGGGCAGGATTGAGGCAGACTATACTTTTATTTTTCTTTCCGTACTCTATCGCGTAATTTGCAGCATCTGTGTTAATTTCATTCTGTAAGACTATCCATCCTGGACTCTCGGCCAAGAAATTTAAATGATTCGCAGGTATCTTTTGATTTGCTCCCGGGAACAGCACAATTGCATTGTCGTGGGTGGATTGATCAACTTGTATGATTGCTTTTCCCGTACTTTCTTCAATTACCAGCACCTTATCGGTGTTTACGAATGGTTTGTACAAGTCAAGAAGCCACAGCCCATCCTTTCCTACACATGCTACTAAATGCACTTCAGCTCCTGCCTAAATTATTTCCCAGTTACTTTTCCGAGTGCAATGGCCTGGTTAGCGCCTTTGCCACCAGGGTATACTTTGAATTCAGTGCTTCCGATTGTCTCTCCGGGTCTTACTATATGTGGGACGAGGTATACATCGTCGATGTTTACAGAACCAATCACATAAACTTTCATAAAAATCAAAAACCATTTTTTCGTTTATTTCCTGGTTGGACGCACTTTGATGTACTCTGCGATATTAGGTTGTGATTCTACCAAACGCACCAATTTCAGTAGCCCAGAATAACTCTTCAGCAGTGCTTTGTCCACTAGTAAGGAGTCTTCATACAATACTTGATAAACGTACAGTTCTGCTAGCGTAATTCGCTCTCCTAGTAACCCTACCTGTGCAAGTTTATCAAATACCCCAATAACTTTTTTGAGATATACTTGATGAGCTTCAAGTTTCTTTTCCCCACTTAGACACGCAGCCCATGAAAATCTCCAATCATTGCATATATCCAGAATCTGATCAATAAAAAAGTCTTCCTCGTCGCTGTTGCCAACAAATTGCCCAAGTTTCTTTGAAAAGTAACGTAGCATAGGAATATGGGCCCAGTAGTGAATACCATTGAGCGACACCACTGGAATGTGACCTGTTGGATTCATGGTTTCAGTTAGCATTGGCTTTGTTACTGCCCAATCGCTTACTATTATTCGATGATCTTCATAATCCACTCCTGCAGCTTTGAAAAATAGACGAATAACTTCGCCGCGTCCAATGGAAGGTATATCAAAGTAAGTTACTTTTGGTTTTCCTCCAAGGATCTCGTTCGGTGTTGGCATTTATGGGTAACAAACAGCGTGTTTGGTGGCTTCAAGAATTTCTTGAAAATGAAGTTGCACTTGTTGTACAGCCAAACAGTTATTCAAGTTAACAGTACAAATAATATTATCGGAAGAAATGAAACCTATGGGATATTTGATGCAGAAATCAGCCGGAAGCACCTTCTTGTTGATCAGTTGAACAACACCATCCTACACACTGGAACTACCAAGGCATACTTGAACGACAAAGTTATTCCGAATACCGCAGTGCCGATAGTAAACGGAGACCGCATAAAACTAAGTAGCAATTTGGAAATTCTTGTTGAAATCACTTTTGAGATTTCTGATGAATCCGATTATGTAGTGGGATCAGGATTGGAGGAGGATGCTGATCCCATTGATGTAAAATATGACCTGGAAGAGTTGCCTGACACCTCTGATTTCAACTATACAGAAAGCCCCAAGAAAGGGATACCGAAACCAAAAAAGCGATCTACTGCTTACGGATTGTTCTCCCAGAGTGTTAAAGGAACTGCAAACGAAAAGAGAGAAAAGTTCAATGCCCTGAGTAAAGGAGAGAAAGGAAAATGGAAAGATGCGGCTGTAAAGCATAATACGCAGCTTGAAGAGAGCGATTCAGAGGAAAGACCGGTAAAGAAACGACAAAGAGTAAATAAAACACGAAAGGTCAAAGTACAATCCGAATCAGAAATGTCAGTGGAGGAAGCGTCTGCTACTGGCTCTGATCCATTTGATACGGTTGAGTCTACTCAGCCAAACGAAATCTCTCTTGCTCAGATGGGCTACTCTCTTACTCAGCCAATTTTAACTGAACCTCAAGAATCCGATTCAGAAGCAACCAAAGATTTAGATGTTCCAGTTGGCACTCAGAAGCAAACGGGTCAGGATGATGATAGCGCTACTGCATCGCTCTCTGATTCTGAAATGGTAATGTGAAACTTTATTGTTCAAAGAACAATTGAAAGAACAAACAGTCTTGAATGGACCACAGCTGCACGTATATCTGAACAATGGATCAAATTATATAAAAGATGGCACCTTATTTTATCTCGTATGATACAGATCTTGTTTTTCCTTTCAGTATCAGCCAGCGTGATTGATTTTAATCGCCCCCAATTTAAATTGGCAAATGTCGACTACGAGAAGCGTGAAGCGACTAGTTTGTACCGCAGACATGGTCGACATTATTTTTTATAATAAACGAGTGTTTTTAACGCAATATCCGTTTTCTGGACAATGGCGGGTCAAAGATACCGTGGATACACGGCAACCAAGAGTATTTAACAAAAGAACCAACAATTTCAAGTCAAATGCAGGTGAGATTACTGGTTTTGTGTGTTCAAGTATTTAGTTTTGTTATTCCAAAGCACAACCACCGTCGTAGGGATCTACCTCAAACCGACTCAAATACACCTTCGTTTATCATCTATTAGACAATAAAACAAATAGTCCAAAGTTTGCTTGTCTTGTTTGAATGGTAGCATTGTTGTCCAAATTGTAGATCCTCGGATTTGGTACAAAGTGAGAGTAGTTGGTAATTATCCAGTGTATTAGACGTACGGGTATTGCATTTTGCAAGAGATTAGTCTACCAAATTCGTAGTTTATAACACGGATTGTAACATTTTTTTCGATTATTTTGAAGACGTCGGCATTTTTCCCTGCACTGCCACATTTTCACTTCACTGCCACATTTTTCACTTCACTGCCACTGATATTCACAGGAGGTCGTGGGATGCACCTGCTTCGTAAAACAGCGCCGGGAAGTTGCGGAAATGGTTCTACTGCCTTGTAGCTAACAAATGATGTAGGTGTTTCCAGATTCGTCGGAAATCAGCGGATAATTGATAGATCCTAAAAAGAAAATTTATCGAAAATCAAGCACTTCTTATTTCAGTAACTTAAACACTGCCGGATAGATCATTGTCTGCAGTTTTTATCACCGTGATGTATCACACGACAAAGGGGTAAATTGCCAAGGATCCTTCGAATTGGATTTTTCATTTTTTTTATCCATTTATCAGCACATTTTCATTGCGGGTTTAGTGGAAATTGCACTAAATTAGGTTCTTTTCAGCGTTGAACCACGCTTTGGATTTTTTTCATTATTTTCCCATGTTTCCTTCAGAAATCATATTCAGACAAGAATTAACCAAAGCAAGGAGTTGTGGAGGGTTAGGCACACCGCTAATACCAAGTCTCGTGTATTGCTTTGCTAACATAGTTACCCAATGTTGATTCTTGAAGCTAGATTTGACGGCCCACAAACGCGAGAACAAGTAACAAATTCTTACAATAGTTACTGAATAATAATTTAATATGCCACCTTGGCCTTATATCCATAGACGACTCTGCCAGCTGTGATTATCTTCAGATTGCTAATAGAATCACAGATAATCTTATTGGCTCGCTTGTAATACCAGCGTCAGTGTTAACTGATCCATCAGACTGCCAGCCAAAGCTATTCTTTGTATTTGATGATGTTAGTTTAAGATTTCCAGGATGCTACAGCTTTGCCTGCACTGTAATTGATATGGATAGGTAACAATTTCCTTACAAGTTTTGAAACTACAGTACTGCATACAAAGGAGTTTCAGGTATTCTCAAAGAGAGATTATAGAAAGACAAAAGAAAAGATTCTGCTGCAGGAATCTTTTAAAATCCAAGGTGTGTTTGACAAGACAACCAAAAAATACAAACGCGAGTATCTCTTATGCTGATATTCGGTATTTAACACTACATATTGCTATTATAATAATATAGATATTCTATAATTTTAACGGATTAGATCCCGCTTCACTTCAAACGAAAGTTGTTATTTTTGGGTTGCGATTATGGTAGAGCACATCCGTGTTCTCATTTTATAGTAAATCGTTTGCCCGCAACTAATAGATGCTGGTTTACAGTTTATCAACCAATACCAATCGTTTGCAACTCTTTTGATTGATAGGTCGATCTCTAAAATGGCTTTGATGGTCTCCGTTGCGCAGTCTCATTCTAGATATATGGTTTATTCGTTGCCCGCTCTCATTGAGCACATTGTTTAGAAATTTGGTTCTTTCAGTCTTCAATGTAGCCACTTGACCGCAGTATGGATTTAGGCGCAATTCCAAAAGTAGTCGCAATGGAATAGGTATTGTTGGTTGTTTGTTACTCCACTGGCCACCACCTTCAACTTTGCTGGTAGCATTATGCCTTTGGTTCAAAAGGGTTAGTTTTATTTCTCCTGCTACCAAATATATCCAAAAGTGGTTGCGGGGATCTTTTTCCGCCAATTAATCCTCACAGATTAACATGGAGATGGAGTTACTCAATATCCGATATTACCATTCCATTCCACTGCACACTTTAAAGATTGAACTGCACCACTAGATCAAATCTAGGAAACCAACTTCCTTATTGTAGCAATCTATTGCGTGTAAAGTCCAATAAGGAGTAATAGTTACGCCTTCGATTTTGTACTATTTTGAGATCATAAGATAATCTTTAACAGTTACCTTGAACTTTATTGCTCAGATCCTAAAGGATTGGAGTTGGGCAAAATCAAATCCGGTCGGACAGTGCGGCGAAATGATCGAATAAAACCAAATATAAATCGAATCTTATTGGAATTCCCTTTTTGTGTTTCCTAATTCTGCAATGTGAATGGGAACAGATGCAGTTATCACTCGGGCCCCACTAGATTATGTGCCTAAATTAAAAAAGTGAAAGGAAACTAAAATACACACAAAAACTATTTCGGGACACTTACTCTCCCTCACGACCATGTCCCATATACTCTATTTAATCTGAGAGAATTACCCGGCAAAACCACATGTTTGCAAGAAACGGATCTTGCTGCGCCATTGACAGATTGGGAACTCTTTCACTAAATCTATTGGCAGAAGTTCAAAAAAAGGACATACCTTGAAATTTAAGGATTTCAGGGACAAATTTTCATACAAAGTTCCGTAAATATAAAGAACTACCTTTGTTAATAGCCCGCCAGATAATACCTAGTAGACGCTGGAACGACTATTGCTTAACAATTCAGACAAGTCAAATTTGCTTGGGCGGAGATCGGCGTGAAGATATAGGTATATAAGAGACACCCCGCCAAGGATTTTTCCCGTATTTTTGTCATGCTACCATGTAAAGTTATATTCAGACAAGAAGTAGACAAAGCAAGAAGCTGTGGTGGGCTATCCACTCCGCTAGTACCAAGCCAAAGGTATTCCGTTGTACTAACATAGTTACCCAATGCTAATACTCGAGGCGAAATTTGAACAGCCAAAGACGCGAGAGCAGGTATCACCTTACTTACAATAGCTGGAGACGTATAGATTGATATGCCATGTTCAGCTAGTGTGTATAGAAAGGTATACTTCGTGTGACTTTTTTCAAGATGGTGAAAGAGTGGTCGACAACTTGGTGGGGGCTACTGCTATTCCCGGTTCTGTACTAACAGATCCGCACGATAGTCAGCCTAAACTGTTCTTTGTTTTGGATGATGTTGGCATAAGGATGCCAGGTTATTACAATTTTTCATGTACGATAGTCGATATGGACAGGTATTGTAACTCTAACTTTTGTCTGGCGTCAATAACTATATATTCAAAAGAATTTCCTACATATTCTAAAAGAGATTTTCGTATTACAAAAGCAACCACCCTTCTCCAAGCATCTTTTAAAATCCAAGGTGTTTATGACAAGAATACCAAAAAATACAAGAGAGAAAAATTATATTATTAATAGGGTTTAATGTATTTACTGGGGGAAAATTAATGGAGAATTTTACTTGTTTAAAAATAAACTCCAAATTTAGAATAATTTCGATAATAGAGATTTAATTACATGCTATAATAATGAATACCTAATCATTATTTAGTAAACAAAAATTTAATTATTATGCTGTCCAAAATATGCAATTTTTTTAAACTAATTTATCGAAACATTAATCACAGTCGACATACCGGAACGCCAGCAGCAGCATCTGATAATCAAAGACAAACTTGGAGTCCTAGTTTAGAAACACACAAGCAGGTGCATTGTGAAACATCATACTATAGCAAAAGTTTTTGGATGATTGCATCAGCTACTGCTAAACCGCGAATAGTAGGTTGAATCTTTGCCAACTTTCCGTTTGTGTATGATACATCCAGGTAGCCAAGACCAACTAAACTCTCCAAAGCTTCTAAATTCATATACTCGTTAGTATCCTTTCTTACCTTTTCCAATTCATTATTTCCAATTTCTTTAAATCTGCAAGATTCAGCCCCAAACACTGTTCGCAATGAAGTAACCAGATATTCCTGATATTAGAACTATTTACTTTTTCACTTTGCCCGGCATTAATTTCAACTAGTTTTGCAATTCCATGGCCAATATCTTCTGTATGGCCCATCCAAAGATTTGGCGACAAGATCTAAATTAAAAAGAAATCACTCTATATGTTCTATAGCGTCTACCATCCATATGAACCAACCCATGAGCCCCTGGACCGACTCCGATATAGTCGTTTCCTTGCCAATAATTTTTGTTATGACGGCTTTGGTTGGAGATCAAACCATCTTTGGCGAAAGATGAAACCTCATACTGAAGATAGTTATTTTCGGTTGCCAACTACATGAGAAACACTTACACTTCTGGTCAACTCATACATGTCCGCCAGGCAGTCGTCATCCAACATTTCAATCGCATTACTTTTTACTTGATTAAACAAGGCGGTTCCTTTTTCAAATGTTAGCTGATACAATGATAAGTGATTGACTTCAAACTGAAAGATCAGCCTAAGCTCATCTTCCCACTGTTTTAAGGTTTGGCCGGGTCTCCCCCAAATAAAATCCAGTGAAACATTATCAAAATAGGTTTTGGCAAGTTCAATGGATTTCAGTGCATCTTTCACAGAATGGTCGCGGTTCATTATCTTTAATGTATTATCATCCAATGCCTGTATTCCAAGGGATAATCTATTTACTCCAGCGTCCTTAAATAACTTGAGCTTTGATATTTCAAACCCAGTAGGATTTGCTTCCATCGTGGTTTCAATTTGCTTATCAGCATCTTGTGTGATGAAATCCAGTGTGCTCTTGATTAACGATGGCTGATTAGAGTAATATTACTGATGCAAGTGATGGGGTGCCGCCTCCAAAATATATTGAAGAGACTTTATAGTTAACCAGGTCATGTTTTAGTTCTTTAATCAAACAATTCGCCATGCGAAAGTCGTTATTATCTTTGGGAACCAAATACTTGTTGAAATTGCAGTATGTACACTTGCTGGTGCAATATGGATAATGGATATATACCGAAGCCTTTCTTCGAATTGACATTCAAAAAACAAAATTTGCAAATTCAAAAAACCAAAATATTAGAATCATTATATAAGGGTTTCCTGCACCAGCGGCTCAATAGAAGGGTATAACTTTAAATATTTCTCACGATTACTATTTGTACGTATCATTGGTTTGGTTAATTTATCGAACTGCGATTTTTCTATGTAAATTAATGTGTATGCTCCGAATGATTTGCCAGAAGTATTAGCAAGCACTTGAACATCTGGCACTTCTGTAACAAAGGAATCATTGTAGTGAATCCATCTCTTGTAATGACAGTCATACAAGTAATTCCAATAATGTCCGAAATTTGCGTCTCCTTCATGTATAAACACTCCAAACAAGTGATATTCCTCCTGGTTCATATCGTCAAATATTGAATCTCGCCTTTGCTCCAGAGATTTCAAGACTGAGCAATCTTCTTTGGTTAAAGAAAAGCACCTTGGGAGGATGGCTCCTTTACTTTTTCAATTTCTTGATTTATAATTTCTATTTGGTATCGTTTCTGAGCAACAACATCCTGATTTTTGTCCAAGTAGCGGTCAAGGTAAATAACCGTATCATAGCTTAAAAAGCTATTTGATTTCACGGTACGGCTTGCGCTTCTATCGTACTGTACTCTCTATGGATTAAAAAAGCTTACGTTAATTCTAAAAGTAATGATAGGCGGCAATTCTAATATGGACAAGCTCCTTATTGTGCCTGGATGCTCATACTCTACTTCTTGAGAAGAAAAGTACGAGTCCAACGCTAGATACAGAGTGGGTTCAAGGTCAATGATCAGCTGGTGAAAAGGCTCCTCGTTGATCAATTTGATTGCTTCCCCACTGGTGTCAAAATATGTGAGGGTTTGCTTGGTTTTACCGTAAAGGCTAAATTAATATGTAATTACATGCTGATAGCAGGACAGTTGCTGATCTGCAGCTTGGTAGCTGTGTTTATCATATCAAGGATGTTATCCATGCATTCTAAGTTACTGTCAGAGGTACCATGTATATCTTGTTGTTCGCCGACATTTTTCGAATTTAGAGTAATCTCTACCAATCCTTTATCTGGCGATACCGCCATGCAATTCGACCACATTAGCGACACAAATAGTTTCTTCAAGGCGAGCATAACTATGTCAGCAAAATTTACAAGATTGAGATTTTTTTTCCACTTCACATCCAGTGCAGCCAGATTTGTCTACTAGCTCATACGAGAAAACAAAGTCTCTGAATATGTTGATTGAAAACAAGTATTGGAGCAGCGAATTGAGGTAACAGCTGGATTAGCAAAATTTACGTATTCCCAATATTTACAAGCCCGGCAGGTAAATCAATGCAATCCAGATCAATTTTGCTATCAAAACTGGGAAGTTGTCCCGTAGTTAAAAAGTGTTGAATCATATAGCAATCACGATAGTTTGCTACAGTGCTTAACGATTGTCGGAGTTCGCTAGAATGTAGAGGATTGGTGATGATCTACGATTAGGTGATACTCACTGCCCATCGGTAAGTCTCCACAACCCTTCTTGCAGAAGTCTCATCATTAATACCACTGCCTAGCGTGCGATATGCATTCTGCAGCTCTGATAATCCGACTAGCCCTTTAGACCTTTCTAGGATCACAGTCTCTTCCAATTTGGAAGACTTTCTAGCAGTTGCAATATCTGCAACGGCATCCTTGAGTAAAAAACAGTTACCAGTAGTCTCGGGGCCAGTTTAGGAAACTGCATTTTCAACTTTTCAAATGCTGTTTGAATAACTGCATCGCTCGCAAAACTACCGTTTAACAATTTATAACCTAGTGCAGCCTAGTATTGAATAAGATCCAGCATTTTGTGTGGCAGTTGTTTCAAATCGTTTGATGAATTCTTGAGAATAGTTTTGTTCAGGGTTCAACAATTTGAAACTTCTACAGATTGACTCGTTTGCATCTGCGAATGAATATATCGCTCCTTGGGTATTTCCTATCATAAATAGTCGCGAACCGTTGGATAATAACTCTTTTAACAGCGATAGCTCCTCCAGTATAAATTCCAACTCTTTCTTTTCTTCCGGGTTACATTTGTTACTTTTAGGGGTGAAGTAATTGTCAATCAACAGATATCCCAACTTATCCATTAGTATTTTACAATTTTAGCAATGTATTACTTGTTTGCGGTGATACCGATGTATTGCTTAAACTTGGGATTCATGGAATTAATAGGCTTCAGTTCTCCTTCTATCAAGAATCAATTTACCGTGAACAATATTCCCAACATAAAAAATCAACATCAACAAGGCGTAGATTTGATCTGCAGGCTCTTTGCTCTGCAAAATATCATTTAACAATTGCTTGGGAAACACCTCATTCTTAACATACACATCCACTTGTTCTGAACAGTCGCAAATTGCTTCAATATGCTTCACATCCTTCGTGACTGTTGTATTTGTTTTAAACAAGTGGTGTTCGTCCTTTCCGCTGGCACGGGATATGGTTGTATGAAGAAAACAGTTCCTACATATGAATCTAATGACATTTGTCCCGTTCTGTTGACTTGATAGGAAACTATGGAAACAGTATGTATCCTGATGCTGCTTTGCAGTTGCAACAGATACCATATAAAATAATGAATCGGACGAATGAAACGACATTTGAGATTTTGGATTCCCCTTGCAAAAAAATAAACTTGGCCAGTAAATTTTCCAGTTATATTGTGTATACCCATGTGAGATTTTTGGGATATTTCATTGATATATAGTGATCGCCACTCTTTTAACTTTTCCCCAAGAATGTACGGCGTGACCTCAAGGGGATACCATTCCAGAGACGAGAAGCTTCATTGCATTTCATTCTATCCAAAAAACGACTCTGAAACCAATGATTTCACTCTCACGCAACTCATTTTCAGTAGATTTCAATACTTGAACAATTTAAAGAAACCGCCGTTCTTGGCTGAATACATTGATCTCGTAAAGACATCTAATGGTATGTGGAACCTTACCTAGGACAACTGGCTGTGGTTTCCTCAAAAGGAGATTCCGCTGGACAAGCCGAAAGTATTGAACAAGTTCGCAAATACGCTTTGGATATACTGGTTGCTATTGACTACCTTCATAAAAATGGAATTATTATTCGCAACTTGTCTCTGGAGAATATATATCGCGATCTGGAGGTATTTAACTTTAAGATAGGGAACGATCAAATTATCCAATTACGCCTTATATTACATAACTGGAAATGGAAAAGATGTAGACTTTCCAATTGGACTACCTCAGTATATGGCTCCGGAAATTCTAAACTACGGGCCATACAAAGAAACAACCAGTAAATGCGATATCTGGTCGTTTGGAATTGCACTTTTGGAATTATATTTCGGAAGCATATTTGAGTCTCAGAGTATAGGGGATTTAGTTACAAATGCTCTTGAAAGAACTAGCTTGATGGATAAATTGGAATCCATTGAAGACCAGGAATTCAAGAGCTTTGTTACTGCATGCTTCGAGGAAGATGAAACCAAACGGCCAGATACAGACGCACTGATTAATCATCCTTGGTTTAAGGATTTGGAGGTTCCAAATACCTGGCACAAAAGGCCGCATATTTCCAAATCGCCAAAGAATGAACAGCCTTTTCATCCTAATTTAAAGGAAGCGTATTATTTTTGGAAACTAATGGGCGGAGATGTAGAAAGAGAGTTGGCCGACAAGAACGACAGCGCTCAAAAGTACTTATTGGCACTTCCCAGCACAATTCTGAAAGAAACAAATATCAAGGCTCTGGCGGTATCGCTACAGCAAAGGCCGTTATATACAGATTCATTTAAGGACATCAACATGGAAAATCTGTGGAGCGAGTTGCAGAGCATAAAGAAAACAGTGGAAAAATCATTTTCTATTACATCGACGTTTGATGATACTTGGAAGTATCCAGTAGAATGGTCGGCTAATAATCAAAGCGGGATTTGGGAACGATACAACACGAAGCCCTCTCTTGCTCTCAATGCAAAGAACGTGGACACTAAATATCAATTCCTCCGTCTATTTTTATTTAAATCGCTGCTGAAAAAATATCCACAAACCCTGCCTTCTATCAAGCAGGAAGCAATCAAGGACATTCCTTCCTTGCTGCGGGGACAAATTTGGGCAGCGCTATTACAAGTTACAGGCGATACAGAATTGGAATACGAGCAGTTCCAATTGAACACTGATGATTCATCGGACAAACAACTGGATCTGGATATTCCTAGGTGCCACCAATATCATGAATTATTGGCAACACCACTTGGACATGAAAAGTTAAAGAGGGTACTCAAAGCATGGATTCTTTGTGAAAAGGGAAAGCAAGTATATTGGCAGGGATTAGATTCGCTATGCGCGTGCTTTTTGACATTGAATTTCCACAATGAGGTGATGGTATTCTAAATTAGTCGTTAGCGTTTTCGTCAATGAGAGCATTCATTAATCGTTTCTGCAAAGGGTTTTTTGTGCTGGATAACTCTACTTTGATGAGAGAGCTAATGCTAAAGTTTCGGTATCTACTGTCTTTCCATGATCCAGATTTATCATATCATCTCAATCATATTGGGCTAGGTCCAGAGTTTTACGCAATCTCTTGGTTTATGACGTTGTATGCTCGTAAGGAACTATTAATGTTAGATGTATTTCCCATTGATAAAATTTATTTCCTTTGGGATCATTTCATTGTGGGTCCAGAATATTTGTTTATGTTTGTTGGTGTATCTATCTTGAAGCAAATGAGGGATCAGTTATTTGAATGCGATTTTACAAATGTACTCTATATTAATCCAGGCCATGCTGGTATTTTCTGATTTGGGGGAAGTGAATGTTGAAACATGCATAGTAGATTCCATACGATTTTCAATGATCACACCACCATCGATATTAGAAAGTTTGAAAAAGATTATGGAGGATTCTATGGTGAACAACTCTCCGACAAAGAACAGAGTAACTTTAGTTGACGCAGTTTTCATTTCTTTCAAGCAAATCTAGCATTATCCCTTTAATTTCTCTGGCAGATTTTGAAATTATTAGGGGAAATAGCATCATTGTAGACTCTAGACCCATAGAGAAATTCAAGAAAGGACATTTCCCTGCATCGATATGTGTCATCCCAATGAACTTTACTAGTTCAGACAGCTTGTCTTTTGGGTTGAAGCTGCTTTTACAAAAGAACTGCTACACGGTGTTAATATCAGAGAGGGAAATTGACGAGGTAAGCCCATCTGATTTAGTTTGGAATGTTTTTGTTACAAGAAAGACAATCGCAGCTATGTCAGTTCGATAGCAGCAATCTGCAGGTTTTTGCTGAGAAGGAACAGTTGTGTTTCTGCCAGCCAACGTTTTTCGGAAATTCGTGGCAATATAAATGCAATTCATAATCACTTTATTTTTCTAGCTGTAGATATAAACCCGCGAACAGTCTTTTTCTTTTTCCTTTCTTCTACATTAGCCAATTCGTTGGAAGAGTCACCAATAGTCTTTTTAGGAGACAAGGATTTCTTTCTCGCTGATTTCGCCGGAAGTTTTGGTTTTATTTTCAGAGTCGCTCTCCTTGGCATTGCTTGGTTCTGCTCAGTGATTCTATTTTCTTCATCTATATTAGCAGAAAATACCAACTAGGATGTCGCGAACTTGTGGATCTGTGGTAACATCGCTGGGTTTTCTCGAATCATTATTCGTCAAAAATGGATTGCTCCCGGCTCGTAATAGTAGTTTTACAGTGCTCGCTTTATTCCTCACGGAAGCGAAATGTAATGGCGTGCTGCCAAAAGCATCTTTTAATGACAATTCCGATAATCCTAAATCCCCTTTGTCTAATAATGTGTTTATCAGTTTCGGGTCGTCGTAATTTGAAGCCCAGTGAATGGGAGATACACCATAGTCGTCCGCGACTTTTATTTGAGCTCCAAACTCTATCAGCAACGAGACTATCTGAGTGTGACCGTGCTGACATGCTATGGATAGAGGTCTGGTTTAGTAATATTGTACGTATTGCCTGTTCGAGGTATCTTTATATTTACTTCTGTTCCTTTCCATAGTTGATCATAGACCTAAATTACAAAGGAAATACGCTGTCGATATCGCCAGTCCTGCATGCTTCAAATAATATTTTTTGATTCGCAGTCAAAGGAATAATAACTGGTGGAATAGCTACTTCTTTGTGTGCCTTTTTCCTCGCTGAAGCTGCTCGAGAGGCAGGTTTAGTCGTCGCTGGTTCCTGATTCGAATCTGCAGACGGTATTAATTTTGATCTTTTTGATTTGACTGGCATTTGTATTAATATTATTTCAAAATGAAATTTACTTTTAACAATGTCAACACTGCGAATGCGACCATCGATAGCCAGATAAAATCTTGTGTAGGGTGATAAATTGGTGCTTTCACCGCAGTGGAATTGAAAACAAGTTGCTGCAACCAGGCTCTGATTCATAGTCCCTGCCATCTTTTGAGGAATAAACTTTTGCAAAATACAATTAAACTTTGATTTTCATGGATCGAAAAGAATCAAAACAAATATCGCTGCTTCAAAAGATCCATAACCAGTATGTCCCAAACATCAACGGTATTGTGAATGACCATGTGCAGTTTGAATTTAATTACCATTCTGGATTTCCAGTAAACTACAACTCGCAATCGTTCTGGGCTGGGTAACCTCAACTAACACAGAAAGAGAAAATCAAGTGAATTGGATCAACGGCCCTTTAAATTCCAAAAGCAATTGGACGAATTCACAGAAGATGGGATTTATTTCCTTAATGTTGATGGTAAATAAAAATGTTGCATTGACAGGCTCCGTTACCACAAAAGCGAATTGATTTCAAACCGTTATCACGAATGCTATTATTTATTGAAAGTGGAATTTATAATTTTGGCCAAATTTGCTGTCCCATTGGCCCTTTCCGTTATAGAAAGCAAACTGAAGGTCATAGACGTTAGTGACTCCTTTGAACAATTCAGCATCAGTAGGATCAACGTAGAAATCGCAATAGCCTCCTCCCCTCGGATCGCAGCTGAACTGGAATGATTTTTGATTGTCCCCCAATTGCATCCAAACAAAGATACCACCGGTATCTTGAATGTAGCCGGTGTTCTTGTTGTAGTAGACATAGATCCCTTTAAAGTCGGATGAAGGGGAAGCGCAAACCTGGACTGGTCCTTGAGTTTGGCAGTTGTTTTGGGCAAGAGCAGCGGTAGCCACGAGTGTAACGGCTGAGAATTTCATTGTAGTTGATACGGACTTCAAGTGTCTATTTATACCCATGACTTTTTCATTTCGGGGTTTCTTTAAGATGCTTTACGACATCACGCGGTGTCTCCCTCACTACCGATTAGGAGGGATTTCATTTAACCAAAGGAGCCATTCAATCACTATCGAATACACTGATGAGCAAGCCCATGGTTCACACAACGACTCCAGAGTTATTTTCCAGTATTCATCCTCAATTCAATCAAGGGCTGCAGAGTGAGGACTCCAAATCCCAACACCTAAATGAATATGTCAATTGAAAATTTCAACAATAATCCGAATCGTTCAAACAGTAAATCCATTCTCGGTCAGCTCAAAGGTCGATTCAGCCAATGTCCAACAGTCAGTTGACACTCTGTTATAAAAAGCAGGTCTTTACTCCTGCTTATGAAAGAATACCTTGCACACAAATGATTTATTATGGACGTTTAGCAAACCCGGCTTTTTCATACATGGCGTCAATTACCTTCATGTTTTCAACAGAATCATACACGTCAGTAAGACCAACAGTAGTGAAATCAGAAATTCTTCCATGCAATATATCCAAGAATGAGCGCATTTGATAGAAATAAGTAGAATGTCCTTCATCGTACACTTTTTCGCACGCTGATTTGCCACTGATACTTTTATATTCTACTGAATGGTAGGCGTATGGTGCAATGAAATTACTGATTTTGGCAGTACCGCTTGTCCCAACAATTTCTATATTTGACTCCAAAATTCCTTCCAAAAGGGCCATATCAAAACCAGCCTGTACTCGAGATTTTATTCCAGATGGATACTCGAGCTCGGCAGTCACTGCAATATCTATATTCTTGTCAGATTCTAGGGGTTTCATTTCTGATTTAATTACTGTCGGAGCAATGTTTTGAGTTTTTAGAGCAGACTGCACTACGTATCGGGAAGCAGAGAGTGCATAACATCCAGTATCCATTGCTGAACCGCCTCCAAGACTGAAATTGTACCGAATATCATCCTTTTTGAGCACATACTGTGACAGCTTGAACATTGTGTTTACTTCCCTGATTTCACCCAGCTGCATATTTTCAATATTTCCTTGCACCAATTTCGATATGAATCTTGCTAGTGGATGGCATTTCCAGTGGAAAGCTTCGGCAAATACAACTTTCTTTTCGTGTGTAGAATTGTACTTTTCAAACGCATCTTTGATAAGTTGAGCTTGCTCTGCGTTATTCGTCAATGGCTTTTCACACAATACATGCTTTCCTTTTTCTATAGCTTTGATTGCCCATATGTGGTGTAAAGAATTTGGGAGTGGGATGTAAACAGCATCTACATTCGGGTCATCCAGAATATCGTCGTAGGAATCTAATACATGCAAAATCCCGTTCTTTTTTGCGAATTCGGTTGCTTTTTCCTTAGATCGGGCTGCTACTGCATAAGCTACTCCAGTTGAAAGTCGGGAAAGTGGGACAGTACAGGCAAGCGGGACAATGTTTGCTGCTCCAAGTATTCCGATACGGATAGCGTGATCATCCTTTGGAGTGGATCCAGAAACGAAACTGGAATAAATCCTAGAGAAAAAAGACATGGAGTTGCTGTTGCTTGTCAGCTTTTAAAAGGTGACTTAATGCAGCACGTGATTTGGTTGTGACTAGATGAACAGTGGATTATTTTTCCAACGATACTGGTTCAAATTCCGCATTAAATGCTTATAATTTCCAAATTGCCTGGCCACGCAATGTTCAGTAAATCGAAAGAGTGCATCTATAACACGGCCCGCTACTCCTATTAGTTTCGTTTAAATACCAATTAGAGTTTAGCCAAAATAGTGGAAGGATGGTGCCGTAGAGGGTTCAAGATATTTACTGAAAGGGACAGACTCCCAAGGAATAGTAAAGGAAAGTGTGAATCAAGGAGAAAGGCAGTGCAATGTTGACAAATACGCGGATTCTATTTTTGAGTTACAAGCAGCTGAAACGTGTCAATTTAATTGGCCAGAACGGTTCCAAATAGAGGTGAACAAGGAACCAAGGAGCGGCACATCCGCAAACCCCGCAGAGCGTTTTCCAGCCTTGGCCGTGAAATATCAATACTCGTGATAGCTCTTGCAGCGTGCAATGCGAGACTCGGAGGCTACTCTGGTGTTCAATACTGTAATCCATCCTGGTTTCGCAAAAAATTCCATTATTTTTTTCGTGACCAAAAATAGAGCCTAAAGTATGTAAGCTTGTGCAACTAGAAGAATCTTATAAATTAGTGATCCAAGACCCATCACACTTTAGGGACTAAATGAAGCAGCTGATAACTCACCCAAAAAAACCACTCAACAGTTTCTTTCTCTACCGCAAATCGAAAAAAGAGTACATTTCCAGAACATTCAATCTGACTAAAAGCCATCAAATTAGTAAGAAAGCAGCCGAAATGTGGTCAAAGGAACCTAAAAATGTAAAGGAGATTTACCAAGAACTGTCGCAAAAAGAGCAC
Organism: Terramyces sp. JEL0728; assembly: GCA_027603945.1. Classification (NCBI taxonomy): domain Eukaryota; kingdom Fungi; phylum Chytridiomycota; class Chytridiomycetes; order Rhizophydiales; family Terramycetaceae; genus Terramyces; species Terramyces sp. JEL0728. Next base: position 85,437 of record JADIIU010000036.1, on the reverse strand, counting down.
TATGAATTCAAACAAAAATACCCTGATTTTGACTGGCAGCCATGGAAATACAAGTACAGGCCATTCAGATATACTACATCCGATGCAGAAAGTGCTGTGTCTGACATCTCTGTAGATAGCAGCGACGTGAAAACGAGAAGCACTGCTTTACCAACCTTTACGAATGGCATATCTCCAGATGTATATTTCGCCACATTACTTGAATAAAATATCTGCTTTTGCAATGAGGAAGCATCAAATTTTATTTGGAATTAATGAGATTTTATAGTATATATGAGGCGGATTAATTGAGTGAAATTGATTGATACGGATATGAGGGGTTGAATTCTTTGATGAAGCTATCGACAAGTTCATCGAAATCACTGTAGGTCTCGGACCAATCGGAAACGGAGAGGGAACTATATGGGCTAGATATATTGACGCTATCGCCATCGCTGATACTGTTGCTTCTGCTTGATTTGTAGCTAGAACCAAACGGAGAACTGGCAAGAGAAGCGTCCAGCGCCTTTCTCTCTTGATCCGCCAAAGGAATATCTTGTCTTTCAGGCTCTCGCTTTATGCGTTTCTTGTGATTCCATTCAAAATCAGGATACTTTGGTCAAATCCTGCTTACCTTTAGTTTGAATTCATCGTACGCCTTCTTTGACATGTCTTTGTATACTTTGCGAACTTTTTCAGACTCTTTTTTCCACTGCGCAGCAGCAATCTTTGAGATTTCGTTTGAATTAGTGGTGGAATTTTCTTCTTCCAGTTGAGCTTTCAAGTGGTTACGGTAAAAGAAGAAAGCATTCATTGGTTTCCTGACCTTGTTTGCATCCTTCTTTCTGGGCATGTTTTAATCTTGATCTTGTCGGCTGATAGGTATTTATATGCTTTCAAGCCACAAATGGTGTCATTCAAATAATTCGGAACTGCGCAAACCCCAAGTTTTTTAAATCGGAGAAATTGCAGAAAGCTTTTAGGATGAGTATTGGCTGAATTAGCACATACGCATTTCAGTAGCTTTTGCAGAAACTCTAGAATGCATTTTGTTGCTCATCTCTGCTGCACGAAAAAAAACCCAAAAAAGGACACTGCGGCACTTTGTTCTGGCCACGTTATTAATTGTTCATCAATGGACACAGGAACTCAATGCAGGAGACAGACGTCAGGCTATCATCTTTGCATTCGATTAATCACTCGATCTTCAAAATATCCAATAAAAGTGGTAGAGATGATTCTAAACTATGTTCTCTTATTCGCCTTCTTGATTATGCAGAGATTTTTTTAATATCCAGTCTTTGGGAATTTGGTTGAATGTACTCGGTTTTGGCTAATTATGTTTCAGATTTATGCACAGACATTTTTGGAGTTTTTTCATGAGCCTTTTTGATGAAAAGCATCAGAAAAAATTGCTTCTAGGGGTAGCGTTTTGTATCAATTGCGCCTTGTCCGAGGCCCAGTAAGATATCGGCATAACAATTTATAGTCCGTTTGAAACTTTTTTTCAAATTCGATCGGCTAAACTACTTATCCAGAGTTGTACAAGATTAAGATCATGGGTTTGCACTGCCGCTCGATAGGATCTGCATCGTCTGCGATAACAGAGATTGATATGGTATATCTGGTTAATTGGAATTTTTGTTTGATGACTAACGGTAGCGGTTTCGATATAGAATAGAACATTACTTGAAGCCCGTACTATATCCACTAGGAAAGCCAATGGTAGCTTGAATCATGATGGTTTGCTAGGCAGTAGACTCAAGTGCGTTGGTATCGCTGGCACTCAAACTCAAATTACACTGGTGACGAACAGGTGTTGCTTCAACAGGCTCCTACAATTCATTTGCGTGGTATGCAATAGCATTGGATGTGCAGTTGTATTGTAGACAGAATTGTATGCATCAGCAAACTTGAAGAATTTCGTTACACGACTGGGTTGCTCTTTCATTTACGAGTAATTTGCAATAGGAGTGGTTATTTGCAATCGTAGAGTACTGGTTCAGTCTCTTGTGAACGTAATCCTGAATCTGTGCAGTTTCTTGTAATTAGGTTACAAAAAGTTCCCAGCCAATAGTCTTGTAGTTGGACGAGGAAACCAATCGCTGGATAACATTCTGCCCAACCAGAACAACTGAAGTTAGCACAATTGAATAGTAAGTCCGACAAATTGAATTTCTTGTTTCAGGTTCACCAATTTGGACATTTTTAGGCTCAATAGACATAATTTCCATCAAGCAATCTAACTTGAACACAGGCATCATCTGACAGTGCTACCATTTGATAGACACCCATTTACTTGGGCTGCACCAGACCAAACCAAGTGATCGATACAAGAGCATTTAAAACATGCCAAATACAAGAGTATTTATTAATCTCTAATTAAACATTGCAACTGTTCCATAGTTGCAAGGATTGAGTTCTCTTATACAACTATCAACAAGGTCTTCAAAATCAACGCCGTAATTCGGATTGAATTCTCTGATAAAACTAACCACCAGTTCATCAAAGTTCATGTCCGGTTCAGTTTCATTTGTATTGGATATCTGCGACAGCCAAGTAAAGAAAAGGATTTCATTTGTTGTTTCTGGCAACAACTTATCCTTTAATTCTGTTTGCGAATCAGTGCAAAGTGCTCCTTCTGCATCTTTAGAATCTTGAAAGTCAAGTTTGCCAATGTGCTGATTATCTTTCTTCAACTTTGCATTTCTTTTTGGCAGCAGCAATCTACGATCCGTGTATTCTGACGGTTTCTTTTTCTTGTTCCATTCAAAGTCAGGATGCTTGATTAGATTTAACCTACCTTTATTTTGAATGCATCGTACGCTTTCTTTGACATGTCTTGATATACCTTTTTCACTTCATCTGGCTCATTCTTCCATCGTATCGCTGCAACTCTTGATATTTCATTAGAATTAGTGGTAGAGCATGTTTCCTCAATGTCGTGTTTGGCTTTACTCCGATAGAAAAAGAATGCATTCATTGGTTTTCTTACCTTTGTAGTATTCTTTTTTCGAGGCATACAATGACAAGATCAGGAGGTGTGATTCGGGAGCTATTTATAATCAGTAATCAACAGAGCCGCTTCAGACGGAAAAATAGGAACCGCAATAATGTAACAACAAAATGGTTTTTAAAAATACAGTATCCCTAATCATTTGCAGATTAGATTCTAGAGCTGAAGGGCTTGGAGGATCAATGTACTTTATCAGTGTGTAGAAAAAACAAACTTAACTGGGCCCTGCACCATTCTCATGTGCTCGATAAGTAGACCACTGATCAGCTATTGCCAGCGCCATCAGAATAGAATATCACCCTTTGCATTAGAGCAGCCGGGAATGATTTCCGCTAAATCATGAATAATATCAAAGGAAATTGAACAGCTATTTTCTCCAGCAGTTTGATATGGCTGATTTTTAATCATAAGAGCGTTTCATGTCGCCAAAAAAGGTAGATTCCCCTCTGACAATTGACAGGCACTGTATCAGTCCCAGTCCATCATTAAACGCCGGGTTTGTAGAATAACATTCAAATAAATAGTATTCATTGGGTAAATAGCTGAGATGCTTTGATTTGGGTTTGAAAGCACTGGAAAATCTTTGGCAAGAATTTGTTTGGCGTTTAACATACTGGACTACAACACAGCTTTTTGAATACTTTCAGCTTTCAATATGTGCAAGTTGTCTCATTGTTTGTTTTAGCGAGAGGGTTTTAAGGTGAAGCTTGGGATGGATTGCATTCTCAAACCAAAAACTCTCAATAGCTTGTCTCGCAAATCCCTTTATTGATTGAACTTTTCAACTAACGGAGTTGCGTACGCAAGCCTATATAGCTTTGAAAGCAACGCCTGCAAGATACGACGGCAAGCGTTACAAACAATAGCACATTTCTTTTCCACATACTCGTATTGAAGGGTTCCCAAAGCGACACATACAGGCATAAAAAGTACAAAAATAACGAATTGGATCTCGTACTTTTTGAAGTTGGGGTCGTCCTTCAAAGCATAATAAGAAGGGATTAAGAGATTTCTGATAACGTGCAAGTACATTGGATGCATCAGGTAGACAGAGAATGAAATTTTTCCCATATGCGCGAGGGCAGTGTTTTCGAATGCTTCAGAAAAAGGACAGCTAAATGTCCCAAAGAAGATCATCAATGACAAAAGGAATGCCTCGAAGATGAGAAATCTCGGACCAGTGTTGAGAAATGGTATGACGGCCTTGAGATGTTGCACACGGTGGATAACTGCCAAAATACCGGAAATAAAGGGCAACGCAGTCGCAATTTTTCCATGACGCAGCGTCCACTTGTTCTTAACAGCCACATGGTAGACAATGCCTGCCAAAGCACCTTGCAACAGCTGAGGGTAATAAGCCACGACAGGGAAATTGAAGTGAGGCTTCCCTGATCGCACTTCTGCAACGAGAACACCGTCTAAATAATGCATCAGAAGCACCATAGACAAAGCAAAGAACACCAGGGAAGATGTGCGCCAAGAGCGGAAATTGTCACATGCCTTGTAAAAGACAACAATCACTGGCAGCAGTGCATAAAACGAGCATTCAACGCGCATCGTCCAGAGGTGATACAGTAGACGGCGCATGAAAACATGGTTCCAAAAGACTTCAACGATTGCATCGTCTTCTATTGGAAAGCCAAACCCGATCCGCAAAAACGGGAAGAAGGAAGCAATAGAGATGGCCAAGAGGTAGTTTGGATATATTCTGAAAAATCGCTTCAGAAAGTACTCGAGCACGACCGTGGTCTGGTTTTGGAGTGACAATGTAAGAGTAGTTCGCTCTGCACGCTCGAGTTCAATCAGCAATCGGAACGACAGCAAGAATCCAGAGAGCACAAAGAAGACTGAGACACCAAACCCTCCAAACTCGCCAAACAGCTCCACAGAGTGTGACCAACAGACCAAGATGACAGACAACCCACGAATACCATCGAGGAAGGTCAGTCTGTTGGGGTCATGTTCTATTTCTTCTCCGATGACACGAGAGTATGGACGCATCGAAAAGAAGTGGAATTAAATTACTTTTGAAGAAGCTATATAGTGGAAAAAGTCGCCCTATTGTAGTCAGAGTGCATTTCTTTGAACCCCGACCTTTATCTCCGAATCAATCAGATAAGTAGCGTAGTACGCACAGACGTTATGTTTGATTAGGTGTACAGCATTCCCTGACCTGTAGTCTCGTCTCAACTATAAAGGCGAGATCCATGTTGGACAAGCTCCTTTCTATCGTCGTGAGGCGTGAGTTGCCCAAGCGTTCTTGTGCTCCACAGGTTTGACCATTGTATCTGCACTTGATGGTGCTGATCACGGCTCTGAGCACTCCGCAAACACAAACATAAAGTCCTATATTCCATTCATTGATAACTTTTGAAGATCAGTAATTAAGTATAGGACTTGATTTCCACTCTTTGATCAAAGTTCGCAAATATTGATTGTCACTTGCGACACACTCGATAATGACTTTTATTTAACGCATAGTAACTAATTCTTCAGCAGCAGTTGGGTGGATAGCAACGCAGCTATCGAAATCAGCCTTTGTAGCTCCCATCTTGACTGCGACACCAAATCCTTGTAAAATTTCATCTGATGCCTTTCCAAATAGATGCAGACCGATTACCTTTTCTTCCTTGCCCAGACAAATGATTTTGTAGTGTGTCTTTGGCTTATGGTCCAACATGGAATAGTGCATATTTACAAATTTGGATTGGTAAATCTTGATATTCTCTTTGCCGTATTTCGCAATTGCTTCATGTTCTGGCAAACCAACAGAGCCTGCGGTAGGATGAGAAAAGATAACTGATGGAATATTGCTGTAATCTAATTTTGAATCTGGCTTGTTGTTGAATAGTCTTTCAGACAGCTTTCTCCCTGCAGCGATTGCAGCTGGTGTAAGCATTTCAATCCCACATATGTCGCCAAGTGCATATAGACCAGGAGCTCCAGTATTCTGATATTCATCGGTGGTCAAGAAGCCTCTGCCATTCAGCTTGACTCCAGTAGCCTTCAAATTCAACGCTTCGGTATTCGCATCTCTGCCAACAGCCCAAACCAAAGATTCATAGTCTTCCTTGACATAGGTTTCTAAAGTGTCCTTATTTGTAATGGTAAGTGACAACTTTTTCTCGGTTGCAGATCCAAAGTTCTTTACTTCAGTGATTGCAGCATGTGGAACAATTTCTATACCAGCATTCTTGTATTCTACGATAAAAAGTCAATTACCTTCCATAATTCCTTCTCTAATCGATGAATCAAACGTTCTCAAAAATTCACCTTGACGAATAAATAAAGTAACGTGAGATCCCAAGGCATTAAAGATACCGGCCAATTCCACCGCAATATAACCTGCTCCAGCGACTATGGTTAAAATCAATTACTTGCGACTCGCTTTGGCTGGTGCTCCAATTCAAAGAATCCATCTGAAGTGACGCCATGTTCTTGCGCACCAGGAACATTTGGGATCCAAGCTTTAGATCCCGTTGCGATTAAAATATGCTTTGCAGAGTATAATTCGTCGCCAACTTTCACGGTATTGTTATCAACAAATGAGGCAGTACCACTGATTACTTGAACTTCATCTTTGCCCAAATTGTTTGCATAAATTCCATTCAGTCGCTTTACATATGCATCACGCTTGTCTTTAAGCATCTTCCAGTTGAAAGATGGCTGCACGCCTTTCAAATCAAACCCATAACTAGCGGCTTCATTCAAGGACTCTGCGATGGAAGCAGTGTTCCACATTACCTTTTTAGGCACACACCCTGTAATTAACCCTGTAATTACCAACATTGACACAAGTACCGCCCAATCTAGAGTTTTCGATCACTGCAACTTTTGCACCGTACATTGCTGCTCTTCTGGCAGATGCAATCCCACCTGAGCCTCCTCCAAGAACTAGATAATCGAAAGTTTTTGTCATTTTTTTCAACATGTAAACCTTGAAAGTCGGATTTTAAATACTTTTTTGCAAGCGGAAAAATGCAACCTAATTACGAGGAACTAAAGACAAAGATGCATGTATTGACAAGGGAAAAATTTTCGGTTTGTGAGAATGGCCAATTACTGTTGTTGCGGGGCAGTTGGCTTGATAATAGGTAATGCTTTGAAAGTGGAATCTACTTCGGCCAACATAATCCCACCATGTAGCCATTTTCGTCCGAATTCAATTTCACTTTGCGTATCAAACTTGATTTAAATGTATTTTGTTTTATCTCAAGTCTTGTTTAAGGTTTAACAATTATTATATTGATTATTAGAATTAAAATACTTATCTACAGGTTCATTTACAAGTGGGTCGACGCTCCAATCAAGTCTCGTTGCCTCTACAACATCCAGAGAAACCTTGGGTATGCTGATGGCAAACACATTGCACTTTGGCTCAGGCGAGAAATGGTTGTGAGAGACCGATTTAAAGAATTCGTTTGGATTGATATCTGAAGTGCTACTCTGTGTGCTTGGAGATTTCATTTCCAAATTCGGTGACCTACTCGCCCTATTCGTGCTGCAGGGAGTTTTGGTGTAAGTATTTGGAAACAGCTTTGGATAAATAACTAGCGGTACTGGGGTGTCTATTTTCGGCTGATAATAATGAAACTTGAATTTTGGAGAGTCGTCTGGTTCTCTAATTGGCGGTGGTGATTTTGGGACATTATCTTTAAAACTATTCTTATATTCTGTGCTGGAGTTCATCCATATCTCCAGGGCTTTCATGTGAATCTCCTGTGGATCGTTCAAACCATACTGTGCTGCTATCTCGTGTTCCTTTGCAGCCTTGAATATATTAAAGCAAGGACGTTTATCCGTGTCATTGGGGACCATGGAACTCGGGCTTAGCGTGGGCTTAGTTTTATATCCATCTTGGATTTCAATCGTACGATTCTATTGTCTCATCTTTGGAAGTTCCAAAAGTGCTCCGCCACACCTGGAGAAAGGGAAAAAGACACAGCAATAGACGCGAGGCAATGTTTGAGTCCAAAGACAAAAGAATTCAGTCCGAATTCGCACAATAATCAATAGTATATTAATACTCTGAATCTACCATTTTTCTGCTTTCAGCATATCTTCTCTCCCTGCATTTGCAATCGCAAGTGTTTCTTCAAGCAACTCGTAGTCCAGAGGTTGTTTTGCGTCCAAAGCCAAAGCAACAGCCAATCTAACAGCGTTCTTGATCTGTCTTCCATTCAAAGCATATCCGCCCAATTTATCCCAATCGATCGTTTCAGGGTTTTTGGGAATCGTCAGTTTGTCAATGAAATTCTTCCACACTTGAATTCGAGCAGATGCAGTCAACTGGTCGTAGCGCAATGCAACTGTCACTCTACTTTCGAAAGCAGGGTCAAATTCAGTAACCCTGTTTGTTGTTAGGAACAGGATCCCTTGATGGTATTCCAATAACCGCAGCATCACACAAACCATTGTATTTCTCAATACGTCTGACGTGGCTCTCTTTTCAAGGAACACATCAGCTTCGTCAATAAGAGTGAGTGCATTCCATCCAGCACACAAATCAAGGATTTCTTGAAGTCTTATTTCCATAGTTTCCGGATCAGTGCCTAGTTCTCCCATGGTTACATCTAAGTTAGAGCTGTAATACAATATAAGGGGCGGTGTAGCACTTCTGCAATTGCCTCTGCAGTCAATGTTTTGCCAACACCAGCCTACCATTAATTTTCCATTACTGGTCCATGAAGCAAAAAAATAGAACCTCCGCTCTTTCCTTGGATAATATCTTTGAATTGTTCTCCTCCAAACCTAACCAGCGCTTTAATTAACCTCTTTCTTTTTGGATCCAACACTAACTCGTCAAATGAATTGTCATTGTATTTGATTTCTGATAGCCCACCAACTAGAGCATGGCACCATGCTTTTGAAGTAAAGCTGAACCCAACAAGTGCTGGCCAAGTAATAGCTAGTAACTCCTGAGGTACTGAGGAAATAATGAATATCCCATCAGGATTTGAACTTTTCTGTCCGAGTGATTTTTGTTCATTTTGGAACCGTCTGTATCTCCCAGTCATTTCAATTAAGGCATGAGTTGCATCGTCCATTCCATGGGAAGCGTGGTGACCCAACGAACTGCCTATGGTTAGACTGCCTGACCTTTCACCGTGTCGATAAGGATTCTTCCAGAGACGTTCAGCACATTGGAAACTCCTGAAAGTTTCGAGTGGTTTTTTAGTCCAGCAGAATGCAAGTATACGCAGCCAGCATCATGGCAAAGATACTTGGAACCACCGTTACCAAGCAGCACATACTTTTCGCCGCTCTTTTCAAACCTTTCCAACAATTCTGCTTCAACAGGTGCATAGAACATTTGCGATAGCTTGCGATTTGCATCGCCCATCCAACGCGAAATGACTGCTTCAAACTGAACTATTGCAAAATCTTCACCTAAAGTAGCGATGAATTGTAATTCCAAATGAAAGGATTGTTCATATCCAAATAATGTTTTTCTTTCTTGATAGTAAGACTGAACTACTCTAAACCCGGATGGAACTCCCAATGAAGTCATGCCTCTGACAATCATCCCCGGTTTGTACAATTCTTGAAGGCCGTCAAACACAGCTGATCCTTCCTTGATTATCGTCTTGTAAAAGTCTATCTGTGGTTTATAAAAATCTTGAATAGCAGTTATCAACAGTTCTAATCCAGGAACTTGCACTTTTGTAGTATCATTCGGAACTTGGTACCCAAACACACTGATAGCCTCCATCATTTGAAAACGAATGTATCTATTATAGTACACTGAATCTGTATTTCTTCCTAAATCGATACCTTTGTTGTAGTCGGCGCATAACCTTTCCAGCCAGATCAGCCGTCCTAGAATGAAATTCAAGAATCTGATGTTGGTATTATTCATTTGTTTCATCAAAGTCAAGTTCCGTACAACTGTTCTTAATGAAATCTGTCCTGGGTTCGATGCAGGAATATCCGCAAAATATACTGTTGGCTCGGTTTCTTGCGATTTATCGATATAGAAATAATCTCCCTCTGGAATCGGAGGTGGTTTTGTGATTTTGGACATTTTGGCAGTCGTGAGTTACTGCTTGGCTTTATAGGTCTACGGTTAATGGTCGGATATTATTTACCCCTACCGATACTCAGATATTAATTGGAAATAGGGCCACTAATCAAACTCCGACCAAGGTAATAACATCTTTGCTCGGAGTTTTTATCCGGACAAAAACACGAAATAGCGGCTCGCTATTCGCAAAACCTAAATTTGAAAAAACTACCATTAGTTGATATCACGATTAACAACAGACTCGATCTCCAGACAGCTTTAATCTTGCGGCTGATTCGATTCCTGGTAATATTTCAACTTTTGATAATATTTCATAGAATGTCGGATCGGGTAGCATCGCAGGCATTTATTCTACACTTTCTCTTTGCTCTTCTTTTGAAATGATTTATATTGGACGATATTTGTTTCAATTTTCCAAAATGAATTTTTCGGCATTGTGCAAAGGTCACGAAAGACAATTACGATAATGTAAAAAGGTTTGGGTAGTAACCAAAAGTCACTGGTAACTTCACAGCTGCATTCTCAGGATCCAGTTGGTGGCAGTCGGTCAAAGCTGGTTTTATCAAATTCCAGATAATCGAAATCATAATGTGATTGGAAATTACTTTATTCACACTGGATTCTACTTTTAATTGCCTGCTCAATCTCTGTTAATTTAATGTATTCATCATTGAGACCATTCTCTACTAGGTACTGCTGAATATGAATCAAATTCAGCAGTAGAGAATGGACATGTAGCGGCTGTTCGCCATGAATATCAGTGAGTCGCCCACTCTTGATATCTTTGATAATCCTATTCTTGATAAAGTCCAAATAATTCGCCTGATATTACTACAATTTACCCTCGAAGTGCATTTAATGTACAGGTTTTCTTCAATCCGTCGAGCTTCCAGGTTTGCATTGACGTTAACGAAATGCGACTTAATAAGCGCTGATAATTCTTTAACAACGAAATTTCGATCTGCTGGTGTGAGGTTGAACTTTAGTCTAGTGTTTTCATGGTTCATTTGAAATGTTGCACAAACGGGAAAGATTTCCCAGTAAACCCTGAAATTGCTTCATGGCTGCTTTTTTTGGAATCGCAAATAACAAGCAACCAGCTTGCACTTTTTCATATTTATTAAACCATATTATCCAGTGTAAATATTTATTCATTATTTGAGGAGCGCATTCCCGCTCTACCAATCGATTGTGTCTATGGTTAGCACTATTTGCTTTACGACAGTCTTTGAAAATATCTCCTTCAATCCTTCTTGCAAGTCTTCTTTGTATATTCCGAGAAATAACTGGCATATAGTAGCGGCTAATTCATAGACAATAACACTCCTATGATCCCGCTCATTGAGAGGTATATTATGCCGAGGAGAAGCATTAAAGCCATGATTATTGAAACTTTTTCTGCTTAAAATTAGGATCCATCCCGACCAAAGACCAAAAATGTGTGTGCTATTAAGACGACTGTGTAGCAATAGCTCCTGGTCAGTATTTTCAAACCGCTATTGCATTATTATCTACCACCTGGCTTTTTGTCGTTTTTTCCTTTCTGTTAATTTCCATATCCTAAAATTTTTAATTCGGGATGGTTTTCTCGCCAAAGAGTGAAATGAGGAATTACCAATCAAGATATGACGAGGCTGATTCAGAGGCAATGCAACACTGACTGTGTTCTGCGCAAAGCGTCCATGCCATACAGGAACGAGCTAATTCAAATATTCACCCTTGGTCGGTGAGATGATATAAATTGCAAGTCCTAATTAGCAGCAGGATCATTTCAGATAAAGTGGATATATTTTTTTAAACTTTTCATGTCAAATCAAAATTTGGAAAGCTTTGAATTCAACTCAAAGCCAGGATTCTTTAGCAACCTGTTGCGGAGAATGCGACGGACTTCCAGAGAACAAACTTCTCCAACTCCGTCGGAAACATCTTCGCTAGACACTGATCGCTACTCAGATACAAGATCGGACGGTGCAGCTTCACCTGCAGTAACTAAACCAGAATCAGTAGACGGATCGGAAAGTGGAGGACTGAGGGAGATATTGGGCTGGAGGAACGAATCTGCAAATTCATTATTTGCAATCAGAAGAATCAGGTCGAATGGAATTGCAAAAGATTACTGGATGAGAGATGAAAAAGCAATTTATATTTAATGTAGGTGAAAGAATGCTATGATTGTAAAGCTGCATTCAATACCTTCAGGCGAAGGCACCACTGTAGAATATGTGGGCAGTAAGAACAGCTTAAACTAGGATTTTCTGCCATAAATGTGCATCCTCTATAGTTTCGGGAAAGAGATTTGGATATCAAGGGGAAATGAGGGTTTGTGATTTCTGTCTAAAAGTTGTGGATGACTACAGGCCAGTTTTACCGCAATACAACGATCCTGGCCCTGAGCCTTTGAAATTATCAGCTTCATATACTACAAGCTCAGCATATCCAGATGCCACATTCAAGACACAGAAACAAGTCGCAAATCCTCCCACGCTGTCAACTTCATTTGAACAGCAATCCATGGAGGGAATACGCAAAATACTAGGACCTTCATTCTTTAAAAAGTCTGACGAAGACATTAATGCTAAATTGCCTCCGCAAAACAATGTTCCGTTCAGAAATAATGTCGAACACGATGATAATATGGAATCGGACGTGGCACCATACATGACAGACGAGGAGTATTCAAGCTTTATACGGAGAGATGACCCATTGCCAAAATCATTTATTAAACGAAATAAATCACCAGCACTTGATATCGGCTCTCTTGATTTGCAAGTGGATTCATGGCGCCATCGGAATTCACCTGACAAGCGAAAGTCGCCAAGCTTAATTTCAAGAAGAAAATTTTCAACTAGAAATCTTCATAGATACCATCTAGAAAGCCAGTTGGAAGTCGACTCTGCAAAAACGTTACCAAGGCATTTTCGAAGTGTTTCTTCTGCCTTGAATATGGAAATCAATCAGGCTTCAGTTAATCATGGTACCCATTCTTAATTCTAGTGCGGTTACTTATGCGCCAAATGTTGGAACAGTCCCAGATAGACAACCTGGAGCAGTGGGAGACTGTGATTATCAAAATGCTCTTGAATGTATGTAGCAAGATTAGCCCGGACATTCGAAATGGAGACGAAATTGATATTCGGCATTATGTAAAGATCAAGAAAATTGCTGGAGGTTTAATTTCAGAAAGCCATTTCGTCAGCGGGGTAGTAGCAACTAAAACACCAATACACAATAAAATGCTCAAACCATTGGATAACCCAAAAATACTGTTGCTCACATTTCCTTTAGAGTACCAAAGAGTAGAAAATCAATTTATTTCATTAGAGCCGATATTGGCACAGGAAAACGAGCATTTGCAGAATTTGGTAGGAAGGCTGATTGTTCTGAAACCTGACATTATATTGTGTGAAAAAACTGTTGCAAGACTGGCGCTAGAGTTCCTTCTTGCCGCAAACATTATGATAGTTCCCACGGTAAAAATGAATGTAATGTCTGCAGTGGCAAGATGTACTGGAGCCGAAATTGTACATTCCATCGATAAACTCTCGGTGCAGAAGCTTGGAACCTGCGATAAATTTTCGTTCCGGATATACATCAACCCTTTGATTCCCGGCTTTAGGAAAACATTCATGTATATGGAAGGCTGTCAGGAAAGTCTTGGCTGCACGCTAGCTCTACGCGGATCTACAAATGAAAAGCTTAAAAAAGTAAAAGAAATAGTAGACTTTCTCGTGTTTGTTGTATATAGCTTAAAACTGGAGACTTGTCTGTTTCAAGACGAATATGCTCAAACACCTTCAATCGCTGATACACATCCGCCTTTGCAAAGTCTTGCTGTAATTAAAAATGATTCTTCTGGCGGCACAATATCAAGGGCTATTAGATTACACGAGAATGTGATCTTATCTGGCTCTCCAAATGTGATTATTCCACCGCCTTATCTGCTCACCAAAATGAAGCAAGATGGATTTGTTGATACACCAGCTGTACTTGAAGTATTTGAAACAAAGAGCAAAGATATTAACGGTGGTGCTGAGGAAGCAGAAAAAGAAACTTCAGAAATGGTGGTTGGGCCCAAGTTATTGCTGGAAAATGCAGAAAGATTAAGTCCGTTTTCTCACCAAAATATTATGGTCCTGTACTCGAATATTTGCAAAAACAAATCGGTACCCTGCATCCCACCTCAACCGCATCTAATAGAATACTATAGAGATTCTGATTTGACCCTGGGCCAATTTATTGAAGATTCATGCTTTGGCTCAAAGTTTATTTGCACTGTTAAAGGATGCGAGTCGTTGATGATGAATCATTATCGAACTTATGCTCACGGAACTGGAAAGCTGGTGGTAAATGTCGATGATTTTCCCTGCCCAGTTCAAGGAATGGACGATCGAATAATGATGTGGTCTCTGTGCAGAATGTGTAAGGAATCCACACCATTCATTCCAATGTCAGAAGAGGTAACCCTTATTAATATGAGACTTGGAAGTACTCTTTTGGAAAATACTTGGAGTTGACTTTCTACCATGCAAGAGTAGATTGCAGAGCAACAGCTTGCTCGCACAATATTCACAAAGAGCATATTAGATACTTTTCATTCAGAAACTTGACAATCAAGTTTGAATATATGGACATAACACTCTTTGTTGTCTCTGGCCCTCCTATGCACAGAAAACCTAAATCCGAAACAATCACAAAGCTCAGACAGCAAGATATGGAGACTATTCGAAAGCACATTGTGGAATATTACGATTCTGTAATCTTGCGAATGCAAAATTTTACATACGAAATAGTCGCTACCTCCAAACTGCAAAGCTGTAAAGATGCTTTGTCGGAACTATTAAAGAAATCAACTGCAGAAAAGAAATTTATGCTTCAAGTGCTCCATCAAACCTTTATTGCAAGTTCTCCAACGGATTGCTTGGCAATGAATGCAGTCTACAAAACACTCCAGGATAATGTTTCACTGTGGGAGACGGAATTTAGTAATTTCATCCGAGCGCATTTGCAGAGCGATGCGAGGGATATTCGTAGAATGACAGCAGCGCAAATCAAAAGAATATTTGCTGATAAAGAGCCAAACGATAGAAATACAATATTTGCTATGCCTCAAGACATACCTCGGGCTGATCCAGAACCAGAAAGTATTCAAATAGAAAGACCAATTTTAAGCATGTCCCCGCCCAAAGCGCACGAGAGCATTATAACTCTTTCTTCTAGTATTCAAAGACAGCTCTCTCCTTTATTCATGCGCGAAGCAACGCCTCCTCTTTCAAAACCAAATCTGTTTACTTCACCAAAGGTCGAATATTCCAATTCACTTCCAACATCATTTGATGATCCAAACCCACCGCGCCATAGTTTAACGGCTTCTGACGATGGGTTTGTAGATTATTCCCCAGCTTCAGTTAGCATTCTCCAGAAAGCATTCAGCTATGAAGAAGAAGAGCCAGAAGAAGCCAAGCAAAGTGATGGATTCATGTATCCTCGTCAATTCTTTCCAAAAACACCTCGACCAAAGGCTATTCGAAGTGATACCAACAGTTCCACGCCGCTTTCAGCTGCAAATGAGCGTCAATTGAACGAAGATGAAGATGCAATCCATGAATTCAATACCATCACCGGAGTAGCTCAAGGCGAATCGGAAAAAGACGATCTGCGTTTGGATTCTAGTTCTGCAACAGATGCTCGTCCAACATCGATCATGAAGACAATTACCAATCTTTGGAACGGAAACCCTGCCAACTTTTTACCTCTGGTTTATCCGGCGTAAATACTTTCTAATCATAGAACTCCGACAGAACATTTTTTCCCAGATTCGTTGATTATAGTGAGAGAAGATGAGCCAAGCTCGATAATATCATTTGCTCTTTCATCAAAGCAATATATTGAAAAACTTCAATCCATGAGAAGCGGGGGACAAGATACTTCGAAACCTATTGAAGTAACTGGAAAGTATTCGATTGATTTCGAAGAAAACCAAGCTGAAAATATTGAAGAGACTCTCTTGAGAGAAACTGGGACCCATATACGATATCAGTTTTGGGACGGCGCTTCCAAATTTCACTGTAAAATCTACTTTGCTGAAAAATTTGATGCATTAAGAAGAAATTGTGGAGTTAGTGATATTTTTGAACAGTCTCTTGCCCGATGGTAGTTTTGGCGTTAATTATAGCATTAAATGGGATGCGAGTGGTGGAAAATCTGGCTCTTTCTTTATGAAAACAAGAGATGATTGGCTGGTAGTAAAGAAAATATCACAGATTGAGTTGGAAGCTTTGATTTCATTTTCTCCAGCTTATTTTGAATATCTATCCCAGGCATTCTTCCATGAAGTAAGTACTTTTAACCATAGCTGCCCACCTTATTGGCCAAGATTTTTGGTTTTTACAGTATAAGCTACAAGAACCCAGTAACTAGGAAAAACGTTAAAATGGATATATTGGTTATGGAGAATTTGTTTTATGAAAGACAGAACATTTCTCGCATCTTTGATTTAAAAGGATCAGTGAGAAACAGACATGTCCAGTCAACTGGAAAACAAAAAGAGGTTTTACTGGACAAAAACCTTTTAGAATGTACTTTTAGTTAATACTAGTTATATTTGAATCGCCATTGTTCATTCGCGAGCATTCGAAAAGAATTCTTCAAGCGTCAGTTTTTAATGATACGCTCTTTCTATCAAAACTCAATGTTATGGACTATTCGCTACTAGTTGGAATCGACAACGAATCGAACGAGTTGGTAATTGGAATAGTTGACTTTATCCGAACTTTTACTTGGGACAAGAAATTAGAAAGCTGGGTCAAGGAAACTGGACTATTGGGAGGTGGTGGTAGTGAACCTACGATTGTTACTCCTCGGCAGTATAAGAATCGATTCAGGGAGGCAATGGACAAGTATTTTTTGATGGTTCCAGACAAGTTTTTCGTTGTTGGGACTTTGGGGAAGACTACTTTAGATTAGTGCTTGTGTAATATAATAGCATGACCCATTTGTATTCTGTCTCCAGAGAAAATGTCTAAATGACAGGCAAACCTTTTGGTTTATTACAATTCTGTGATGACAATTGTATTTCCATCATAGTCAATACCAACAACATCTTCAATACGAACACCACCAATATCTTTGAATTTGTCGACTGTTTCCCAATTGATCAGATCATTGACTGCCTTTGTCGCATTGTTTCGTGCTTGGTCCAACAAGTAAGGAATAAAGTAAATGCCAGGCTCAACAGTGTGTAGCTGGCCCTTAGTAAGCTGGTAATCAAACTTGGCTTTCAAGGGATATTCATTTCTTAGTCCAGAGAAGCTTTGTTCTTTGGCAGCCCAGAGCGTAGGAACTGGGTCATGAACATCCAACCCGATTGGGTGTGAAATACCGTGGGGCATAAAGATGGAAATCACTCCAGAAGCAACCAAAGCGTCCAAATCATCAGTGGTAAAAAAGTCATTCTTGGCCAATCCAGCCAATAAATGTAAAATAGTCAAGTCGGTTACTTGAGAAAGCTTGATTAGCAACACGTTACCATATTCCCTTCTTTGTAAGCAGAAATGCCAGCTTTTTGAGCGTGAAGAACGATAGAAATCAAAACATCACGCTTCTTTGAGTCTTTCCTAGCGTACGTTCTAGTCAAATCAGAGGAGTATCCTAATTATCAGCAGAGAACTTACCCTTGTAAGCACCTGCAGCATCAATCAAAATTAAATCTTTTCTCCCAATATGCCTATAGCCTGAATCTTGGGTTTCGCCGGTAGGGTAGTGTAGCACAGCTGAATGTCCTCCAGCACCAACTATAGGGTTATAACCTTGCAAACGATTATAGCAAAGGGCAGAGGTATATTCAAAGAATGCTGCCAAAATGGATTCAGTTACCTCGGGGTCAAATTTAATTCTTTTTTCTGCCCATTTGTGAGAGTAAGCAGCAATCTTACTCGAGAACTTGAGCAATTCGATTTCTGGTTTGGTCTTGATGAATCGAGATCTAATAAAAGCTTGTTCCACGCTGGCGTCGTACTTGATTTCTGCTTTTGCTGATGCTAGTTGATCTTGGATATCTTTTGGAATTGGCTGGAAAACATCTTTACTTGTAGAGAGCACTGTTTGCCCACCCAACAGCTTTGGAAGCTCGTTCATAAAAATCACTGACTGCACATTGTATTGCTCCTTTAAAGCTTCAATATCTGGCACTTGTCCTTCAAAAGCAATTTCTCTTGCTGATTGCACAGGTAATACAATAGTGATACAAACCTCATCACACTTTGGATCAACGATTACCAAGGACTTTGCAATATAGTATTCCCCCAGCACATACATAATATTTGAAGTTTCTAAATTAATCTTGCCATACGACGCCATTTCATCAAGGCAGTGTCTGATTCTGGTCTGTTTGGCTGAGGAGCTGAAGGTAAAATTACCAAATTTGAAGTAACATCTTTTAAAATCGGTCCTAATCTGTTTCGGTTCTCTGATACTGGAGAAATTTTTGGTTCGTCAAAAGGACATTTCAATAATGGTGGTTCAACGCTGATGTCGCTGACAGGACGGAGATTGGATATAAATGCTCCTGCTAGTACACATGCTAGTATAAAGTAGAATGGAAATCGGGATGAGAATGATTTTTTCTTGAACTGTTGTTTTTCCATTTAGATTTGCGAAATTACCAACAAATTAAATCGCAAGGACGTCATATGTTATGACTGGTCACATAGCAGCCAGCTGGATAGAGAATCGTGATAATGTTTACCAAAGATTCCTGCAACATGTCTGTGTTATTCAGTCGCGTTTGATCCACCCAAGTCAGCCTGATTCAGTAGCTGTCTGGAAACAGAAATGAGCACAGCCGTGAAGCGTTGATGCTGGATTAGCTACTGTTTCAATGTGATATTTACAAATTTGGCTTCCGAGAAATCCTTGTGACTAATTTAGCCTTTTCACTTTTTTTGTTGATTCAAGATGGTAGTGGTTCTCGATTACAACAAGTTGGTTGATCCAGGCAGCGATTTATATGAATACATTGATGATGCGTTCGGAAACAAGCCAGGAACACTTGGTGCATGCTTTGTTTCAAACGTTCCAGGATACTCTGAATTGAGACAAAAGTGTCTTGTATATGGTTCTCAACTAGCTGCACTATCTCAAGCTGAATTGGATTCGATGGTCGATCCAAAGTCAACTTATATGTTTGGCTGGTCGCACGGAAAAGAAATTATGGTGGGATTTCCCTAACGTAGAATGGCAAAGCTGATTTTGCTAAAGGGTCGTTTTATTTTAATCCAATCCATGACATGCCAACGTCAGAAGATCCAGAATTCGCTGCAAAGTTTGCGGAATATGGCCGTCCAAATATCTGGCCGGCAGGTTTACCTGATATAAGGAAGGACTTGATGCAAGTAATCCCGATATAATTTCTAGCTGGGACAGCTTATCATTGAAACAGGCAAACTTGTTGCGCTCCACTGCGACAAGTACATTACCAGGAAACATCCAGATTTACCAGCAAACTTTTTACAGTCAATGATTGAGGAATCTGTCATTCCAAAGTCTAGATTATTGCATTATTTCCCTATTTCCAAAGAGGATGCAGAGCCTACTCCAGATGGAAACATGGATTCATGGTGCGGCCTTCATTTGGACCACTCTGTCTTGACTGGCTTGACTAGTGCAATGTACAATGACGAAAGTGACCCTGCCTTTCCCGAAATTGATACTGCAAGGAAAGATATCCAAGAGGCATTGAAGGATGCAGGCTTATACATCAAAGATAAGGATGGAGAGTTTACCAAAGTCAAAATTCCAAAAGAGTGTTTGGCTTTCCAGATTGGAGAGGCGGCACAGCTTGCCAGCAAGGATGCTTTGTTGGCAACTCCCCACCTTGTCCGAGGTGCAGCGTATCCAAACATGTCTAGAAATACTCTTGCATTATTTATGCAGCCAAATGTCGACAGGGAGCTGAAGAAGGGCTATACATTTGATAGATTTACCAAGGATGTCTTGGCTGGACACTATGAACAATAAAAACTCGCTCTTCTTTGCTCTTCAGATCCATTTTCACCGCAAGCATTAGTGTGACTTTACGGAATTTGGTTTCCGCACTAATCTGCAAACGCACTTTTTCCTCCGCCTTCTTTGATAAGCACTTTTTTCTATTCAAGATTTTACACTATTGACACTGACCGATTGGTTTATCGCATCAGTACCACCCAGGGTTACTTTGTATGGACAGTTCAGGCGAAATAAAGAGCCCTCAAGGTCACCCCCGCCTTTTACTTTGGAGGCGTTCATTCGACCAAATTCCTTATTCGGGTATGTGGCTTGCGACCTCAGGATTTTTAAAGGTTGGAGGCGACCAAGAAAGTTATCTCATAATCATGCCAAAGAAAGCAGAAGTTCAGTTGAAGCCAGTCAAGAAGCCGTGCAATTCATTCTTCATGTATAGACGAGGTATCCGGCCCTTAATGTAGACATGAAACTGAAAATTGAGCAGGAATACAAGACCAGTAATAGTCACGAAGTATCAAAGATTTGCTCAACGCTCTGGTCAAAGGAGCCAGCGCATGTAAAGGAGTACTATAGAAACGTTAGCGTACAAGCACATTTAGAGCATAAAAAGCAGGTAATGGAAATTTAACGCAGTATCCCGATTTTGACTGGAATCCACACAAGAATATGAAATTTAAACCAAAGAAACCATCTTCCATGGATTCATTAAAGTCGAATGATTCAGGGATATATATCCAAGAATGCGAACGCAAGCAGTCTATTTCCATGTCGGAGACTTCGTATGATATCACAGGAGTCTCTCCAGACATCTTGGAATGGACCCGCTTAGACTCTGATTTACCTTACAATTACGAATATGAGTTTGCTTCTCCTATCGCTTCGCCAGATTCCGTACTTTCAAGCCTTGAAATGGGATTTGCAAACGACCTCAACTTATAAATAACTTTGAACTATGCATGTAACTAGAATAAAAAGATTTCCATTTTGATTTGCCAAGGTCATTGTGCAGTCATTTGTAAAGTGTCGTGGTGTTCATGGCAAAAGTTTTGGCAAGGTGAGCCTGAGTAGTACAGCTTGGCATTGTAGTTCGTACATGTCATTGCAATGGCGAGAGCCGGTGCATTCAGTCGATTTGGTCCAAAGTTTCCATTCACGAATTCAGTAGCTGGCTTTGGGGTGTATGCACATGGCAAAGAATTGTGGAGCAATGGCAATCCACTCAGATATCCCTGACACTACTTCCTATCGCAAGCGGACAAACTTTCCTCCCATAAACCACACTATCCTTATTAGTCAATTGATGGCGACCTGTTTCATCAAAAATAGGTGGTTCGATTAAGTTTTCGTTTCATGTCCATACATTTGTCTGTGTGTCGAGGTGTGATGTTGCACAAACTTGCCAAATTTGGATTCTTTCCCGGTGTCCAAGAGTCACACTCCCCTCGAAAAAATAAGAGAAAAATGAAAAAAATATAGAAAAGGAATAAATCTTTAGTGCCAGCTCAAACTGCTCAGAGAGAATGTCCGGCTATCAGCAAACTGCTTTTTTGGAACGATGGGCACGGCCATCCAGGCTGAAGTTGCTGATTTGCTAGCAAGCTTTGTTTCATGTTATCATTTGTGCAACCTCAATTGGAGATATGGAATGGCGCCTGCCCAAAAAGGTTGCAGATCACCCCTCCAATCGTATAAATAGCAACCTGTCAGCTCATATCTAGATAGAATGGCCCATGAAAAAGTAAAGAAACCAATGAATTCCTTCTTCTACTGTAAGAACGAGTCTAACAGACAGATAGAAAAGATATGAAATTAAAGATTGAGAAGGAGTATCAAACGAGCAATAGCCACGAAGTTAGTCGAATCTGTTCAAGTCTGTGGGCCAAAGAGTCCAGCAAAGTCAAAGAATATTATAGGAATATATCCATCGAAGCGCACAATCTACATAAACAGCTGTATCCTGAATTTGACTGGAATCCGCACAAGAACGTCAAGCCAGTCAAAGCTACAAAATCAACAAAGAAGAAGGCGAGAAAACGTCAAAATTCAGTAGTATCTAGCGCCAGCTTTGAAATTAAAGTTGAATCTAATGTAAAAACAGAAGCACGGCCCCCATCTATTTCGTATGATATCCTCCAGTTTACCAATTTGGATCCGTATTCATTCAACAACGCTTACAACAATGCTCCTCATTTCACGATTGTGCCTCAAAGCACTTTTCCGCCGTTTGCTCCAATGATGCAGACGATTCAGCCTTTGGAACTAGTCATTCCTCCCTCAAGCCCAAAGAAATCTTTACCCTATCCAATTTCGCCAACTTTTACTTTGCCACCAAGCCCAAAAGAGAGACTTCCTCCCATCGATAGTGGATATAATTACTTTGATTCCTTTATATTAGACCCTACAGTTAAAAGCGAAATGTAAATAAATTTTATTAGTTTTGGAGCTGACTTTATTCTTATCCGCTGTAACAGCCGTTTTGTATGAACACACAAGGTACTGATCCTTATCAATCCCATGACACCGTCATCCTACACTAGTAGCGGGCCGGATACTCCAGTATTCTCCAGAGTTGTCGGATGTTCGGCCTAGAATACCAATAACGTTTCTTGGGATATTGTACCAATTCAAAATGGCAACACCGGTGTTAATAAACATTAGCGCTCAAGAAACAACCTAAAAGAATTCCTATTCTCCCAAGAAATTTTGAAAACTTGCTAGTCCAGGACCTTATTTACAGAGTATGCCTTGTCAGTACTAATGCTCGATTTTGAATTTCAAAGTTTGCAAAAAGTCTAAATTTTCAAATCTCAAGTACGCTACCCTTAATTCTAGTGCCATTCAATGTCGTCCATCCTCAAATTCTAATTGAAGGATTTCCACTTTCAATTTCATGTGTTGATCACTTGGGACATAAAATGTTTATCGGGACAGAAGAAGGATCGATATTAGAATACAATATAGATGAGGATCCATTCACAATCACGCTCTCGCAAGTATACAAGCAAGTGATCAGTAAAATGACAAAAATCTTGATCCTAGAGAAATCCAGATCACTCGCAATCCTTTCAGAAGGACTCGTTTCCATATGTGACTACTCTCAGCCAACATTAAATCTCGTATTATTACCCCGCATTAAAGGAGTCACTTGTGTTGAAAGATCTCTGTTCCAAAACAGCAACAGATCCGATACTCTCGCAGTTGGAGTAAAAAGAGGGTTGATAATTTACTCCATTTCACCATGCGAGGCAATTGAAAACGAGTTGATCGCACTTCCATATACACCGACATCATTTCAATTCATTGAAGAAACCAAAGTTATAGCTGCGACAAGACGAGGGATATACCTGGTTGACACTGCGGAACGGAAGCACCATGAGCTGTTCAGTGTAAACGAAGCAGCATTTTCAAATCCAATCAGTAAATCCCATTATATGGCTGCCCATGTGCCTTCCACACCTAAATTTGACCCTATTACAAACGAAATATCAGTCGATCCGAATGAAAACTATGTGTACTGTACAAAGGATTTGAACTGTTACAAAGTGAATATGCAAACAAAGAAAGCCGTTCTTTTATTCCAATGGACCGCATTACCATCACACATTACTGTAGATGATTATTATACAATAGCTTTGATTGACTCCATAATAGAGATTAGAAGTTTGAAAACTGGGTCTATTTTACAGCAATTTGCCATCGGACAAGGAACTATCATGAATATTGGAGAACTGATTTACATTGCGAGCTCCAAGAATGTATGGAGACTACTCCCATTGGATTTTGATGAACAGATTGATGAATTGTTGGCCAACAATCGATTTGAAGACGCAGAAGCTTTCATTAATGAACTGGATTTCGCTAGTGCCCAAGAAAAGGGAGATTATCGCTAACATAGCAATCCAATGTCATCAAAGTCCGAGGTGTTTATGCACAGTATCTGTTTAACGTCCAAAAGAAATATAGTGAAGCTATTTCTGTTCTTGAAAAACTAAATGCCTCTCCAGTGGATGTTGTTGGGTTGTATCCTGATATCATGGACAATGTCCAGGATTTCCAATCTGAAAAAGAAGCATTGCAAGAATTGGGTCTATATCTATCCAAGGAACGAGTGAAGTTGATTACATATAGAAACGAACTGGCTGCACAAATGAACCAAAAAGCAAAAAATTCAATCCACAAGAACCCATATTTTGATAGTACTATTGAAGATTCGCTTTCCGACTGTAAATTTTTGCTAGAGTTTGCTGAAACTGCGTTGCTACAGGTATATTTAACAACGAATAGTTCATTATTGGGCTCGTTGCTGAGAGTAGAAAACTCTTGCAATTATGAACGCACTGTTGCATTACTGATCCGATTCAAGGTTATTTTTACTTACAGCAGAAGAATAATGAATTGATTGATTTCTATAAAGCGAAAGGACAGCACCAGAAAGCATTGACCTTTATGAAAATGTACCGTTGGGCTAATATCAGGGTTACAGAAAATGACGACTATGTTAAAATGATTTCGTATTTGCAGCAATTAGATTTGAACAAGCACGTTGATACTGTACTTGAATTTGCCAAGTACCCATTAGAAAGCAATCCTACTATGGGCATAAAAATATTCACAGAGAATTACCAACCAGTAAGATTTGCTAACATATGGTAACCACTGTGAACAAGCTGAAGATATTCGAGTTTCTAGACAGTATTTCGCCAGAGTATGGTTTGGAATACCTGGAGAATCTAGTAAACAGCCATTTCGACGATGATGTAAATATCAATACCAAGTTACTACTAAAATACATGAGAATGTGCATAGAATCGCCAAAAGATCAGCTGGGTACTTTTTCTCTAATGCAGCCCGCGATAAATTCGAAACCTTTATCCATCAAAACACACACTACAACGAAAGTGAGGTGCTTGATTCACTGCCAAAGAAGCAATTTTTAATTGAACGCACCCATATTTTGAGCAGACTCGACAGATTTGAAGAAGCATTGGAAATTTTCATTTACGACATTCAAGATTTCAAGCTGGCTGAAGAATACTGTATAAGGCATTACAAACATCATCGCTCTCTTAGCAAAACACTTTTCACATATCTGTACAGACTATATATTCAATCAGAAAATAAGAATGATCAAGAAACCCTAAAATATTTGAACAACCATGGATATCGATTGGATGCCTGCAAAGTAATTTTTTCTAAACAAGATTATCGACACACTGGAATCAAACGTAAAGTTATCCGAGATACAATCGTTTCTAATCAATAACACCAAATCTGTCGTTACCACTAAATATCGCGAGTTGATGATAGAGAGTCTGTTAAAAGTATTGCTGATAAAGGTAAAAGATGGCTTGCTTGAAACCCAAAATGTAGCATATAACGTCGATGAACAAAGTATGTGTAGGCTGTGTTTGAAGAGACTGAGCAGCATCATATTCACTGTGTTTCCGGATGGAACTCTTGCGCACAGCTACTGCGCTGCAAGAAATACGTAAAATAAAGAGGTGGCTTATTATACTTGATGTGGATCAAGCTTCAGCCGAATTGACATACTAAATCGCGTTTACTAACATCTCAAATATCCTACTGTTTGAAATGAATGATTTTAATATTTCCAGCTGTCTGGATTAAGATCGTGTATCCCAACGAGATCAATGCAGATGGCACTGAATAAACCATATCTGCCCCTGGCTCTCCATTCATTCCTAAATAAATCCAGTCACTAGAGTAAATGCTCCCATTTTGGTTGGAAAGAGTTGCGCCAAACAATGTATACTTTTATCCGTTATTTTCCATTTCTGACGATACAATGAACAACGGCCATATATTTCCGCTTAGTACCAATACATTACAAAGTGGAAATTCAATCTCAGCGAATACCATGAAACTGTTACAAAGTTATATTGTTAAATATAGACTTGAGATTTAAATTCACAAAATCTGACACACTCTCTCTTTGTAAAAAGTGCAAGGTGTCCATTAGTACAACGCTCTTGGGGATTTGCGAAACATGTTCACTGGATTAAAAACGCTTACCTTTTTGATAGTCGTTGGATTATTACAATCATATTTTCTATGGTTTTAATAGGCCCGGTTTTTAATGTACTTGCAAAAATATCGAGAATTTGATTAGATGCACATTTGCTGTAAAATGAATCTTTGTTAATGAAAATTACCTTCGGATATTAAAGTTAATAGTACGGAAGACACTAGCATGACTATGGAATCTCTGGATGGAGTCCTGGTTAAAATTTCAAAGATTGTATCCAATCCACCAACTTCAAGCACCATGCTTCGTGATTTGATTGATGATGACAAGTGGACAAGTAGTCCATCTAGCATTGCTTCCACAACTTCAAACTGCGTCACACTATCTAGGACAATCAGATATGTGTAAATGATTGCTCTTTCAGATTTTTGATCCTCGATATTCATATTTCTAGTTTGCAATACTGTCAAAGAGGAATAAACCAAGGCGGCAATATTATGCTGCTAAATTAGTAAATATTACTTCAGCAGCAGGCAGGTTTGTTTTTATGCCATCATATATCAACTCTAAATATAGCTCCTCTAAATGTTGAAGCATGTTTCTCCTTTGCGATGGAGTATCTGGAGATATTCTGCAAGCTGACTCGACTGCCTCAAAAGACCCCAAGATTGCATCAATAAACATATTTTGAAGTTTCTTTTCCCCAGCAATTTTTGATTTCGTAGATCTCAAATTGAGCAAATATTCAACCAGCGACAATACGTTTGGATTTAGCGCAATGTCTGGCTGATTTACAGCATTCCTACTGTGGTATTCTTGGCGGTGTCTAGATATATCTTCAGATTGAACATTGGACTGCATCCCTTCATATTTCGGATTGCTTTTTGAAATCAGTTTCTTCATTTGCGCAAACATATCCTTTTCATTATTCTCGGAAGGTTGTGCAACGCTGGAGCTGCCAACTCTGACGTGTGTTTTCAGTCTTTCATTTCGTTCCTTGGATAACTTTAAATTGGACGATAATTCATCCAACTTCAAATCCTTTTCTTCCATTTCTGCAAGACACCTTTTATTCTGGGTTAAATCTAAATACTTGATCTCTTAGCGAACGGTTAGTATTTACCATATCTTTGAGAGCATTCTGCAGACGCTTGTTTTCCTTGTTTAATTGCTCAATTGCGTCCTCGTATTTTGTAATTATCTTTTCCGTGTCTGATCTGAATGATTTCTCTTTTTGTTTAAGTGCAGTATTAACCATCAAATCTAAATCTCGATTAAGACTCTTTTCTCGTTGCTCCAAGGTTGCTTGGCTGATTCTAATTGAGTCCTTTAGCTTGTTCAACTCTTTTGTTTCCTTCTGCAGCTTTTCGTTCCTAGCTTTCAAATCTTCCGACAGATCGCACAGCTCCTTGTGTACTTTGACGTATATTTCCTTTTCTGACTTTGTTTGAGAATTCTTCTTTTTGCTGGAGCTATTCATCAACAAATATTTACCTAACAGAGTCATAAATTGATTCTTTGAGATTAAACGGCGGTGTAGCTTCTGAAATGTTTCTAGAATACCCCTCCAAAATTTCATCGTTGAGTATGTCCAGTGAAGATTCCCTCTTCATCTCATTAGTGTTTTCCCGGACTTCTTCTGCAGGCTCTTCCGGTTTATAAGGACTTGCGAATGCTTTATTGTAAGAGTGTGTTAAATTAATAGATTCCTTTGGAACCGGATCAAATTCAGATAATGACATTGCTGGAGAATGAACTTTTTCTGCTTTTGGTCGAACGCCTTTCATTTGTTCCATAACTGAATTTATAACTGGGATATCTAGATTAAACTCCCTGTACCCTGCTTTGGAACAGCGTAATTTGACTCTAGCAGTTTGGAGATTGATTTTTTCAAATGTGCGTCTGTTTTTGACGATTTGGTAGTTGTCTTATTCGACAGAATCTCTTCCTTTAGATGCCTTGCTATTTGATGAGTGTTTTCGTGCTCTTTATCATAGTGGAAATGGCAATTATTGAAAGTCAGCGGTCTTTCCCTATTAACAGGACTGTCTATAATATCTACTAAATCGTCATCGGTATCCGGGACACTGTATACTATTTTTTCAGTTTTAGAAGCTTTCTTCTTGTGTCTCCTTGGTTCGGATATATCCTTTAAATCGTCTGGTAATTTTCTCCAGTCCAGACTTACAGATCCCTAATATTACTGCAGATTACGTTGATTATCTGTTCTGAATTTCCTAATAGTTCATACACTGACGAGTCGCTGTTGGGCATTGTTTGGAAAACTTATTTTCTGATTTTTCGTGGAGAACAAAATGCATATCTGGTATTGTTTGAAAGACGAGATCCACATAGTAGTGCTCTGGCGAGTATTATGACACACCGACACCTTGTCTAATGTTGCACCAAGTACATTGAAACGGTATTCAATCAGCTAATACTTTTAAGAGAATGATATTTAGGCATGAAACATTAAATTATAAGAATTGCAATTTAATGAGAAAGATTGATTAGGCGGGAGGAAAATTCTTGCCGAAATGTGGGGCATCGATCGCATATTGGAATATCCAACCTACAGACCAGAAGGAGTGATTGAATTCACCAACAACAACTGGCAGATTCCATTCACCGCTGTCGGCATGTATCTTGCATTCTGTTTCTTTGGGAAGCAATACATGAACCAAAGAAAACCCTTCCACCTCAAATGGACTCTTGCCTTGTGGAACGCCTTTCTAGCTGTATTTAGTATTGCCGGTGCATACATTACAGTTCCAAAAATCTGGCGCAATTTCAGATCGATGCCATTTGAAAATACCGTTTGCGACAACCCTCACGACACCTGGGCTTCTGGGACTGTTGGCTTCTGGGTTATGCTATTTTCACTCAGCAAGATTCCAGAGTTGATTGATACAGTGTTCATTGTATTGCGCAAAAAGCCGTTGATTTTCTTGCATTGGTATCATCATGCCACAGTTATGATGTAAACTATTTTAATTATAGGTATGGATGGCATGCGTATTCACATTTGGCTGCTGCAGGGCTGTATTTCGTCGCGATGAACTACTCTGTTCATGCTGTCATGTACACCTACTATTCCCTTCAAGCTGCCGGCCTATGTCCAAGATGGTTCCCGTCTTACATGATCACAGTTAGTCAAATACTTCAAATGGCAGTTGGTACTTATGTCTGCGTATATACCTGGTATTACATGCTGCAGGGGAAAACATGCTACAATGATTTATCTGGGATGGTCTATGGTGCTTTGATGTATATTTCGTACTTTGCTTTGTTTGTCAATTTTGCATTACAAAGATTTGTATTCAAGAAAAAGACTCAATAAACTGCCTGCTCGTATCTTTTACTTTATTGTATAATTCAAGGAGATTCGTTGGAGAGACGTTCCAGCGATTCAATACATTTAATTTGCATATCCACCTTGTTTTTGATAATCTCTAAATCTTCTTGGTACAGGTGCTGTCCTTTGGCAAATATTGAATGCACTTCACTGGCAATTGATTTGATTTTCCTGAAATGCTGCGAATTTATAAAGTCAATTGGCTTTGCTGAAGAGAAACGCCTTGCTGAAGGAGATTCCGCGGGACGGGATATCACTGGGGATGGCGGCTTTGTAAGATCTAAGTTATATTAATGCATACCATTTGAAGAGTCATCGTTTAATCCTAACCTTGACGTCGAATTCAAAAGCGCTTCCATTTTTTTGGAGTGTTGTCGCATTACACCTGGTAGAGGCTTTTGATCCAAACTTCCATCTTGGCTGCGTCTGATAAAAGATTGTCCGGTAGACAACGCCAGAGCACTTTTTGATTTATAAACAGACTTTCTGGCCTCTGAATAGTTTGAGCCATTTTCATAATTCTGTTCGTTTTGGCCATCCACTTTGGAGCTTATTGATCTGTTTTCCAGATTTTCATCATATCCTACTCGCGATCCTGCTCTAACGGAGCCTACTTCTGATTCGTTTGGATATCTTGGAGGATGCTGCAGTCTAATGGCAGGTGAATTAAATACATTTGATCTTAGAGATTCAAAAGAAGGTTGTCTCCTGTGTCTATTGTTATAATTATCCATTCTCTCTGGATAAAAGCTTCTATTTGAGGCTTGACTATTGGCGTACCCAGCAGCAGTCTGTTTAAAAGCTTGCGGCTGGTAGTTTGTCGTAGACTGATATCTATTGTCGATGCTGGCTGATGACGCTCTTCCATCTTGTGGCGGGTAAGTAATTGGCTGAGAATATCTATTTTCCGGAGGAGGGATTGAGGTACGACGCTCTTCAGTATAAGTTGGTTGGAATCTATTTTCATTAACAATGCTAGAACGTCTTGAATAGCCTCGATCCTCTCCTTCTGGCGGTGGGTAGTTGGGTCTTGAGGCAGGTCTGCTTTGAATTGGCTGACGGTAGTCAAACACTCTCCCATTGTCCATTGACGAATTTGGTCTTGAGCTTTGAACATTTGAAGGCTGGTATTGAAAATTAGGTTGTGGAGGATTGTAATACTGTGGCTGCGGTGGTTGATAGTATTGAGAGGCTCGAGATTCACTAGGACGATTGTATCCTCCATCCTGATAATAGTATGCCGAATCCGGTCGAGCCGCTGGCTGCTGATATTCCCGTTGTTGTGGATACATTGGAAATCCTTGCTGATGTAACACTTTAAAAAATGAAAAATGAAACCACACTATTTTCAAAAGACGCGAATAAGGCCAATTCATCTCTTGAATTAGCAAGTTATAAATTTGGAGGCAAGAGATTCAGGACGATAATAATTTTACTTTTTGTCATGGATCTCGAAAGTCTCCCCTCTTTGAAGCATTTAAACAAAGCAGAAAGACATGCTGTATATGAACAATACAGCGCAAAAGGACAATACTTTGCAGTCGAATACTGTCCAAAGTCAACCAAAGCAGCAAAGTGTCGTGCTTGCAATACGAATTTAAAGGAAGGCGAATTGCGGTTCAGACATATAGTTTGCAACAACAAGTGCTTCCAGAAAAAGAAAACAGATGTTTGCGGACGGTTTCATACGGGCTGCTTCTTTAAACACCAAAAGTCTCACCTGGACCATTTCCAGCATTCCCACTGTGATTGGATACTAGTCACTTCCTCCAGCCAATTTGCAGGATTCACAAGGATTAAAGAATCCGACAAAGAGCTTTTGGATAACCTGGTCAAGCAGTTCGCTCCTGGAAATCAAACTGAGACAGATAGTAAACTGAAGGAACCAAAGAGCCCAGTGAATGAGAAGACTGAAGCCTCACCAAATAAATCTCCTGCGAAAATCAAAGCTGAAGATTCTCTAAATGAAAATGTAAAGCGGGTAAAGAAATAAATTGTCATATCCCAAGTTTTATTCTAAGCACAGTCATTGATGGATTATAATTGAATCATTTCCAAGAGCTTTTCGCAAATGTCTTTGTAATCTCCAGAAGCACCGCTTAATCGTTTGAAACGCAATCCGTGTAAATTATTTAACCTTGGAAGTTTACATACTTCAATTTCGAATTTCAAAGGCTCCTTTCCGCTGGAGTTTGATGTACATTCCAGCAAGTACCTAGTTTGTAGACGATGAGTAATGCCCAACTTGTTTGCAACCTTGATGACTTCGACAAAGATTTCATCTGGGGGTTTGGAAGAAGTTGTATTGGAATTGAACGTGAAACGAAGTGAACGAGGTTTGTTGGCGTCAGAGCCTTCTGGAGTTTCGACAATAGTATTATCACCAACACCACCACTAGAGTTTTGAGACTCTGAGGGCCGACGCATTTGACCTCTAAATATCCCAACAATAGTGTTGTGCCTCTTTCTATTTTGCACGTCTCCAGGCTGCGCACCATCAGTTTGTTGCGACTGCTGCTGGTCTGCAGTCTGTTCTGCTGTCTGTTCTGCTGCGTGAGACGGAGTGCCAGATGCAGTGGGAAATGCAGAGGTAGGACGAGCAGGCACGAGCGGTATTTGAGCAGGTGCTGCATTTGCATCAGCCGTTGCATCTTTTGCATCTCCATTGCCATTAACTGTAGCCGCTCTTCTTCTCCTTCCGGAGGCAACTTGTGGAACAGCTTTATCTTGCTGAAATTCTTTTTGATCTTTGTGTTCCTTGACTTCTACTGGAAGTACTTCGTCTTCTCCGATAATTGGCATGTTCTTTCCAGCTGCAGCAGTGACTGAAGGCTCTTTTGCTCTGGTAGGGGACAGCTTGGTAATTTCAAGCATATCATTTTCAATGTTCTGTCTAGTTTGTTTTTCATAGTAAAGTAAATAATAAATTGCAGTCATGTCATTGTATACGTTTTCTCTTAATCCTTGTAAAATCACATCTCTTTCGATTTTGAATTTCGCTTCCATAAGTTTGATGACTCCTTCGTCTTCTTCAAATGTTTCAGATTTATCTGTTGAAATTGGGGAATCTGGATATCCTTCGTTGATCCACCCATCATCTAGCAAAATATCCAGATTTGCACGCTTTACTGGATCACGCACAAGGAACTTTTTCAACAACTTTTCGCAATCTTGGTTAGCTGGTAATTACTGTCGCTCAAGAAGAATGGAATTCTATATTTTCCTCTGCAGACTGACTCTCGCATTTCTTGAAGATTTTTTCCATCAAATGGCAGGCAACCAGTAGTCAACACATACAAGATTACACCCAAACTCCAAACATCGACTTCTGGACCAGTATATCTTCTGCCCTGGAACAATTCTGGAGCAGCATAACTAAATTAGAAAGTTGTTACGGCGGAGAGCCACAGAAAGTGTCCAGTTTAGAGTCAGGGTCATAGTAGTTGCTGAAACCAAAGTCGGCGATTTTGATGTCGAGATTAGCATCCAACAGTAAATTTTCAGCCTATTTTCAGACGGATAATACTTTTAAATCTCTGTGGATTACTCTTTTCTTATGGCAGTAGCTAACAGCAGACAAAATCTGTCTGAACTTGGCACGGGCTTCTTTTTCTTTCATTTTGCCGTGCACTACCAAATAGTCATACAGCTCACCGCCAGACGCGTATTCCATCACAAGGAACACCGTAGATTTAGTTTCAATGACTTCGTACAGTTTAATTACGTTTGGGTGATGAAGCAATTTCATTATTCTTACTTCACGATATAATTTCCCTGCGGTTAGAGAACTGCTTGCCTATTTTCTTCTCATCCAATGTAGTTTTATCAATCACTTTTATTGCAACCTAAGAATTTAATTTGCATGTACTTCTGCACCCGTCAATTTGTGTGAAGCCAATTTTACTTTGGCAAAGTTTCCCTCGCCAACGGTTTTTTGAAAAATGTAGTTTCCTATTCCAGGCAATGATATATCTGGATTGTTGGTATCATCCTTATCCCGCTTCGATCTGCTCTGGGATTTCGCTGTACTCATTTTGACAGGAAAGATATGGAGATGTTTTTCAAAGTTTTCAAGGAACAATCGAAATCACGTTATATCCTATTGTTTGCTAAATTAAACAAATAGAGACATAGGTAGAGTTGGCTACCAAATAGCCTTGGTAGCGATATTCGATACTGGGCAGAGTTGAGAAATATTCTGAGTTTATTCCGCATAAGATGGATATCCTGAGTTTATTCCGCATAAGATGGATATCCTGAGTTTATTCCGCATAAGATGGATATCTCCAAAAGATTGGAAAGACGTGCGATGGTGACTAATTAGTAGTCAATGCATTGGTTGTACACAATCCCTTTTTATGTGAACGCCAAATTTTTCCTCAAAGATGGCAACTGAAAAAGAAGCGGTTGATGAAACCATCCCGACACCAATGTAGGAGTAATTAACCTAGATGGTTCCATGCAGTCGATGTGCCTAAGAGAGACGACACTCCTTTCAAAAGCTTGCAGGTAAAGGCGGGTAAATCGCCCATTACTTGGCTACCATTCAGCAAGTTTGATTCAGCAAGGATTGAAATCAAATTTAACGCATCCAAATCCATTGATAGCTTGGATCCAACATTATTAATGCAGGAATTTGATGGTTTGTTTGAAGTGAATGTTGCAACGATGGAATTTTATCCTGGTACATTATCACTCATATTAGTTTATTGGGACGGAGCAACGTACGAAATTAGGAGAGGTATATGGTTTGAAGTAAGAAATACGCTAATTCATAGCCAAAGGGACCAGGAGGAAGCTACCAACCATGCGAGGACAATCTTTCTCGCCAAATTGATGATGGGTATAGAAGATATATGCTCGCAAACCATCCCAGCACATTGTACAGCCAAGCACTGCCCGCCAACACCAGCAATGAAGTGACTTTAACCCAAGCGACCAACAAATCAGATCCCGTAAAATTAGGCTAATACTTAGAGATGGCCACTCTTTGGACCTTACATCAACCAATTTGTTCAATATACGTCGCCTTCAATAGCGTGGATCCAAACGGACGAAATAACAAGCAAGATTCAACGGGCAGTGCTCAAAAACTCTGGAACCAAAGTGATTCGAGGTTGGAATGAAGTCGAAAAACTTTTAAAACCCTCTAAAAAGGGGAAAAATGACGACTCTCAAACCGATATCACCATCGAACGAAAAGATTCAGTCAAAGCCAAGTCGCCACAAGTTAGTAACTTGTCGCTGGATGAAATATCGCCAAAAACCGACGAACCAACGGATAATTTTAGACAAATAGAGCACTTGATATTTGTCATACACGGAATAGGGCAAAAGCTGAGTGAGCATATTGAAGCAATGAGTTTCACAGGAGGTAACATTGTGTTTACGTAGATGTGGAAGTTTTGCGTTCTGGATTAATCTCAGCTTCAAGCCAAGTAAAAGCAACGCTTGAGGCTTCCAATCATTCCAAGAAAGAAGTTATGCCTCCTAAAGGCGGAGTACAAGTAATCCCAATACAATGGCGCCAAAAGATGAATGTCGGGATGAATATTGAAGCAGAGGATGAAGAAGATGTTGAATTGACGTTACCAGATATACTACCCGAAGGAATTCCAGGAATAAGAATGCTGGTTTCGGACGTCATAGTAGATGTGCTGTTATACATGACACCGAAATACCGCCAGGAAATGATCCAGCATGTTTCCTCTGAAATCAATAGAGTATATCGTATCTACAAGCAAAAGAACCCATTATTTAACGGAACAGTATCTATTTATGGCCATTCGTTAGGCTCTGTAATTGCGTACGACATTGCTACCACGCAACAATCCAAGTACTCTTACAGAGAGAAACAAAAGCAATTTGTACCTCAAAATTCTGAGGTGGATATTTCTGACTTGCTATCAAACAATTTAGAAACAGGCCGGTTGGAAGGGCTGATGGAATCCAGTGTTTCAATGGAGTCTGAGCAGTTAGATTTCCAAATAGATCATTTGTACACTGTCGGTTCGCCAATTGGAATGTTCCTGCTGCTTGGTGGATATCATCTGCAGCCACCGATAGACGAAAACACGGAAATCACGCCTCTTAAACACTCTAGACCAATTGTTCGGCAATTGTATAACATATTCCATCCTTATGATCCAGTAGCGCATAGAATCGAACCGCTGTTTTCGCACCGGATGTCAAATTTGAAACCAAATCCTGTTATCTATTCAAAAGGAGGAATAACGGTAGTTTTGTACTGACTTAGCAAACTGTGAAAGGGATAGAAGCAGCCGGCAGTGAAATGGTGGAAAAAGGTAAATCGCTGTTTGCTGGATTAGTAAATTCAGCTGGTTCTGTGGTGTCCAGCTTGTCCAAAATAGCCGCTGCACCGCCAACAGAAGTGGAGATGGAATATATCGAGCATCCTGGCAGTCCAGATAGACGTGCATCGATAGTCTCTGTGAAATCTGTCAAAGAATCAGATGGAAAACCTGAAAGCAAACAAAAGGCAAGAGTCATTCCTTCTAGCAAAATTGAACCTACGAAGGCTCAGTGGGCGATAATGGAAACAATCAAACCATTGAATTGCCATGGTCGACTGGACTTTACGTTGCAGGAATCAATTTTAGAGAATCCGTACCTGTCGAGTTTAGGAGTCCACATGAATTATTGGTCTGATGCTGACGTGAACGCCCTCATAATACGGTCACTGTATGGCATCTCTTTACCTTCCAAGACTGCATTGTATGATCTTCCAGCAGAGGACAAACCAACCGAATAAATCATTCTGCACTAATTTATTTAAAACTAATATCGATATCTCCTCTCTGAGAAACTGCTTTCAGTGTACTTGATCCGTCTCCAATATCTCCAGATCGATGCGACTTTGTTGAAAATCTATTTGGCTGGGAAATCTTGACTGCCCCATGCGTGGATGATGCGTCGTAATGGCCATTGAATGAATTCTAAATTAAACAGACTTACCATATAAATGTTCATATTACCTACGTTTGAGTCCAGGAGAGTGTTGGAGTCTGCTGAGGGATTGGCGATTACTTCAATATAGCCACTTGAGCTGGCGACATACAGATTATTGTAATCTGAAATCTCGGCGGTGATATCTCCTGATACTGTAGTTAAATTAACTGCATTTAATGTATTATCTGGAATGGAAGTCAGCCGGGTACTAATGGAGCCTGCAAACGATTGACAAGACATTGATTCTTTTACAGTTGCGTCGTGGATGTTAATATCTCCGACTGAATTAAGCAGGTCCGTCTTTTCTATTTGCACATTCTAATTTAGCTCTCAATTACGGTGAATTCAACATTTCCAACCCCAATGTTTGTGTTTACGGATCCAAATGTTTGTGGTATTGATACCGCAGTGATGCTTCCAGTATCAGCAGCAAAGTTAACATCGAATCCCGATTTGGTGGATCCAGGAATGAATATTTTGAAGCAGGATATAAATTTAACTTCTCCGGAAATTTTGGTGGTGTTGATAGAAATATGTAGCTTAGATCCAACCTTTCCCAGCGTCAAATCTATTAGTTTCATCGCTTTTGGCTCCTCTGATTCAATTAAATAGACGAGTGAAATCATGTTTTGGTTATTTCGCTCCTTTTCTATTTCTACCAGACATTCCTTGGATTAGAGATAGATCACTTTGTGCCCCACGCATGTTACATCTAAACCCGTCAAATCGGGGGTGTACTTTAGTATTTTGGAGTATATTATATCCGAACTTCCATAATTCACCCCAACCTGGGCAAATATCATAACAGTGGTAAAAATGAATATCAATCCAACAACGATCGCCGGTATCCAATCTCTGAATGATTTTTGACGTCTATTGCCTTCAGGTTGAGCATGGTTTTCGGTATTCTGTAGGAGAGGCGTTTCTTCATTTGACTCCATCTTGTGGAAAAAAATTATGCAGCCTCTGCAATGATATAAGTTGGTAAAGGACAAGACTGCTTGTGCTACTTTGAATTCATTAAGAAGAGGAAAATCTTGTACGCGTAATCATGTTGGCACCACTAGGAAATTACAAAGTAGGAATAAACCCAATTCAGACTCCAAAACTAAACAAACTGGAAAAGAATCGCAAATATCAAATTGCAGGGAAATTTGAAACGCTTTCATCTGATGAATCCCAGGACGAGGATGCTAAAAGCTTGCATACATTTACGTTGAAAAGCAACTCTGGTTCCAAACCATTGGATATCATTAAGGAAGATATAGTAAGCGGGAGACAAACGAAATCTGACAGCGCTGCTGTTATTGAAACGTTAAGGAAGGAAATGAAAGCAAAAGATGGAGAAATCAAATCGCTGAGAAAGGAATTACAAGGTATGCCAGGATTAACCAGATGGACTATCTTTAGTCGCTACGGAAGATGCCATATCTGATTCGTTTCAAAATGGCAATTTCCAACAAGCAAAGATCATTGAGCTGGCAAAGAAAGCCCGAAGGTTAACAGTACAGTACGAGAAGGAAAAGACGAAAAATATGATGCTGCTGGGTCGAATAAAAGAGTTGGAGACTCCTTTAGTTGAAGATGTAAAGTCAGCTGCCAATATCAAATCTCTTCAGGGTAATACAAAAGAGAAACTGTTTTACGTAACACACATTAACCATAGTCCATGAGAAAACTGGAAGAGGAGCGAATGCACAATCAAACGCTCAAGCAAGATGCAAGAACATTGACAAAATTACTGCAAAAGGAAGTGGGAGACTCTGTCTCTGTTGAACAGGTAATGGAGGATTAATTCCAGCTTTTAAAGGGAGAAAATAATTGGAAAGGAAGGGGGGAGCAGATAATCATCTTGAAAGAAAAGATTAAAGAATTGCAAAGGAAATGCCAAAGTGAATCCAAAGCAAATACACCAATTCCGAGTACTCCAGTAGTAAAGCCAAACTCTAGAATTGAAGAGCTGAAAAGAAAAGATTTGGAAAAGGCAATTGCAGAAGCC
This sequence comes from Terramyces sp. JEL0728, assembly GCA_027603945.1. Classification (NCBI taxonomy): domain Eukaryota; kingdom Fungi; phylum Chytridiomycota; class Chytridiomycetes; order Rhizophydiales; family Terramycetaceae; genus Terramyces; species Terramyces sp. JEL0728. Next base: position 47,110 of record JADIIU010000036.1, on the reverse strand, counting down.
GAAAAGTGTAAATCAGATTACTCTGAATTAAAAAAGAGGACAGATGGATTACAGTCACGCATAAGGATCCTAGAGACAGACAATAAAGAGTACCGGTCCAAAATCAAGATTCTCCTGGACAAGAGCGAAAACGACGATAAATTAATCTCTGCGTTAAAGCAAGAACTGAAAAAACAAAAGGTAAGATATCCTAATGGCAGAAACACATTGAAAACAAAAACTCAACTGTGTTCCAAAATTTGAAATCCATTTGCGCCGAACAGCAGGAAACAATCCAAAATTTAGAAGCTAGAATCGCGAAAATGGCAGACATTAAACCTGTAGAGTCAAACGAAATCCAAGGACTTCAAGTTCAAATCGCCCAATTCACTCTACTTATTGAAACCTATAAGAATGAAATAAAATCACTCAGGGAATCCAAAGCAGAGGTGGCAATGCTTTATGAAAATGAAAAAAATGCCAATGGTATTAATAGTAAGTTGTCTTGATATAGAAATTCAGTTAGAGAAGAACAAGAAACCAAACGAGAAAAAAACTTCAGTTAGCAGTCTCAAAGATACAATTGCCCTTCTAGCTGACGAAAATGAGGCTTTGAAGCGTAATAATAGCTGATTGTAGTTGCAGTCCAGAGCACACTGGAATCTAAAACTGCTGATTTGCAGATGTATTGTGATTTGTTGGATCAAACGAGAAAAAGTTTTGAAAACGATGTAATAGGGAAATAAATCTATTTGCGAATGTCCGCTAAACGAATTGCAACAGCATTTCTGTGAGCTTCTAATCCTTCAATGTGTGCTAAAGTCGTAACTGCATCACCAATACCGTCCAGACCTTCTTTTGTAATAGTTTGTGAAGTAATGTGCTTTACAAAGGTTGCAGTGTTCACTCCAGAGTACATCTTTGAGTAACCGTACGTTGGCAGAGTGTGGTTAGTTCCAGACGCATAGTCGCCACAACTACAATTAAATGATGGCTACCTTTCAGCAGAGTATGGGCCAACAAAAACAGAGCCAGCATTTGATATGTCTTTCAAAATGGATTCTGCCTCGGCAACATTCAAGATCAAGTGTTCCGGAGCATATTGATTCGAGAAATCAACTGCTTCTTTGACATTTTTGACGTTCAAGATGTAACTGTGTGATATGGACACTTTTGCAATCGCGGCTCTTGGAAGCGCACTCCCTTGTTTAAATAATTCTTTTTGATAGACTTTAATCTGCTCGTCTGAAAGGTCAATGGCAATCAAGATGACTTGGGAATCCACACCGTGTTCGGCTTGTGATAGCAAGTCAGAAATTACATATCTTGGGTCAGCCGAGTTGTCTGCGATTACTAATAATTCGGACGGCCCAGCAGGTATATCGATAGACACCAAAGCAGAGCTATCAGACTACCATTAGTATTAATTACTTGAGCAATCATTTTAGCAGCAGTGACAAATTGATTACCAGGTCCACAGATCTTATCTACCTTTGGGACAGTTTCTGTGCCATAAGCTAAAGCTGCGACTGCTTGGGCACCACCAGCCAGCAAAATGGTGCTGGCACCAACTCTGTGTGCTACATAAACTACTTCAGGGGTAATAGTTCCATCAGATTTTGGCGGAGTAGCGATAACTATTTCCTTACAACCGGCAACCTTGGCTGGAATACCAAGCATCAAAGTCGTAGAAGGCAGAATAGCAGTACCTCCAGGAACATACAGCCCAACCTTTTCAATTGGTCTTGCAAACCTTGAACAAGTAACACCCTTCATAGTTTCAACAACCAATGGTTCTGTTTCAATTTGGGCGGCGTGGAACTTTTCAATGTTGCTGTAAGCCAAATCAATAGCTTGCTTGACTTTAGGATCAAGGACCATGGCTGATTCTGGGAACGGCGCTTTCATTACAACTGATTCCAGCTTTACTTTGTCAAATTTCTCGGTCAATTCCTTAATCGCTGCATCGCCTTTGCTTTTGACACTATCGACAATCGGCTTGACTTTATCCATGATATCGTCTGTATTTTTGATTGGTCTGAGAAGCAATTTGTTTACTTGTTCTTTCGATAAGTCTTGAACATGATAAGTCTTCATTTTGAATGTTTCTGTTTCTTTTGGCTTGTCACTGGATTCTTCCTTCTTTTCAATATATTGCGGTTTGGCGTTTCCAGGTCTTCTTGAAATCTTTTTGGAGCGAGAATCTAGGTGCTTTTCAATGTCGGTCAAAGTTACCCCAGCAGCTACGCATTTGGCCATTGCAAAGTAAATCAAATCCGCCGCTTCCCACGCAATATCGTCTTTTGTAGTTGCTGCACACAGCTCGTCTGCTTCTTCCCTAATTTTGCTGTGCAATAAGTCTTTATCATCAAACAGCCTCTTTGTGTAACTCTTTGGGGGAGCATTCACTAATCTACTAGCTAAAGTAGAGTATAAAGCAGTGATTCCAGCGTCTGCGCCAAAACAAGTGCGTGTGTTTAAATGACAAAACCCTAAATAAATTGGCAGATACCTGGATCTTTCTGAACAACAGTAAATCTAAGAGTGTCTGCATCGCAGTCCAAATCAATGGAAATTAGCTCTTGAGTGGCTCCAGAAGTCTTTCCTTTATACCACAACCCTCGTGTTCTAGAGAAATAAACTCCGCTCTTGGTCTTTAACGATTCAACGATCGATTCTTTTGAAGAGTAACATAACCCTAAAGCAACACCCTGTGGATCTACAACAACTGTAGGGAACAAACCATCTTCACGATCTGACTTTGAATTCAGTAAAAGCAAGCTGACGAATGATTCCACAGTCAATTTATCATCGTTAATGATAGTGTTGATTCCCAATTCCAAATTCTTTTCATAATCCTTGGATTCAATGTAAAATTGGTTTTCTGGGAAGTTCACCTTTAGCGAAACAACGATTTCTGTAGATGGCGGGTTGACAATGATGAAGTTGGTAATTAATGCCGATAGTGCTCCAAAATTTGGACCCTGTGAAGGATTATTCACATCTGGGGTAAATGAAAGCGCTAATCGAGCCGCTGGGATATTTTCAAGTGCTTCTTCGATTTGCTTCATTGATAGCTTCTCAATGCTTTTGAAATCGATGACTGCAACAGCAACCCCTGAATCCAAGTTTGAGATTAAATCTTCCAAGGTTGAATTAGCCCAGAGATTCTTGGCATCAAATCCCTTTTCTCCAATTACAGTGCTTGCCCTAGATATACCTTCCAGCAAAGAATTATTTTTTGACTTTACAACAAACATTTAGAAAATTTTCAGTTTCGAGTCAGAAGTGATGGAAAATCTCTTGCGGCCATCTCTTAAAATTACCTCCAGATAATCTACCGAGATAATTATTGGGCGATGAAGCGGTGGTTGTTTGATGGCGGGAATTATATTCAGGAATTATATTTCAGGAATCCGACTTGCCCAAAGATCTAAAGATTCTGATCAATCCTAATTGTGCGTTCCCTAGCTATTCTTTACAAGTTTATCGGTGGTCTTTGAAATTACCAATTTGTCTCTCATCCTCGTAGAATAAATTAATTAATAAAGGCAGCCGAAACATTAATATCGTCATAGTTACATTCAACACCAGATAGTTAAGCTTTGCGATACCTGGATAGGTGCATAATGAAAATTCACAATGGTATTAGAATTACCAACTGAAAGGAATCTCAAAAAAGTTTCCGAAAATGCTTCGCATTTCAAGATTCGTTAAAAAAGCCAATTACTACTCCAAAGCAACCGAAGCCAAGCTAATTTACGGATTTAAAGACAAGGAATCAAAGTACAATTTGTTAATGTAGACGTTATCAATTGGAAGTCTTGACTACAACTAAACGCGGGCGAGATGTACTCAAAGACCCGATACTCAACAAAGGAACCGCCTTTTCATTATCAGAAAGAGAGCGGCTGCGATTGAGAGGGCTGCTACCACCGCGCGTATTGACAATGGAAGCACAACTACAAAGAAACTTTCAGTATTTGGATGCTGACCGGACTGAAGAAGGGAGTAAGCAAGAATGGATTGATTTGCAATTATATAAAGATTTGGGTGCTTTAGCTGATAGAAATGAAACTTTGTTTTACCGGGTTTTGATGGATGAATTCAAAAAATTAGGTACCAGCCTACTAATCCAGCGCCTATCATATATACTCCTACTGTTGGGCAAGCTTGTTTAAAGAACCACACAATATATAGACAGGCAAGAGGAATGTACTTTTCAGCAGCTGACAGGGGACACTTTTCTTCAATGACATATAACTGGACTAGCGAAGTTAAAGTTATAGTCGTAACAGATGGTTCTAGAATTCTTGGACTGGGCGATTTAGGAAGTAATGGGATGCCCATTCCTGTTGGAAAACTAGCTCTGTATGTTGCAGCGGGCGGGTTGAATCCAAATAACGTATTGCCTGTTGTGTTGGATGTAGGAACAAATAATGCCGAGCTGCGAAACAATCCGCTGTATGTTGGATTGCCTATTCCAAGATTGGAAGGGAAAGACTACTACTCACTGGTTGATGAATTCCTTCATGCTGTATACTCTAGATGTAACATCTATTAATTGCAGGGCCGAGATGTCTAGTTCAATTTGAAGATTTCAAAAATCCACACGCACAGGAGATTCTGAACAAGTATCGCAACAAACTATGCTGTTTCAACGACGATATTCAATCAACTGGGGCGATTGCATTAGCCGGAGTTTATGCCTCTCTAAAAGCTAGGGGAAAGGAATTTTGGGATCTTGGAAAGGAAAGAATTGTGTGTGTTGGGGCTGGATCTGCAGGAATTGGCGTTTGTGATACAATAGTAGAGGCAATGAAAAAACTCAAGCTGGTAGATACCAAAGAAGAAGCTTATGAAAGGTTTTACCTTGTGGATAATTTGGGATTAATAGGTCGTGAACGACCACACCAGACAGTCACTAATTTGCAAGTTCCCTACCAAAGAAAAGACCTGAAGGATGGAATGAGCTTGCTTGAAGTTGTTGAAAAAGTAAAACCAACAGTCTTGCTTGGGCTGAGTGGTTGCGGGGTAATTGTACCTAACCAAGGGCATATTCACCAAAGAAGTCATTGAAGAAATGGCTGCACATGTTGAAAGGCCAGTTATATTTGCGTTATCGAACCCAACAAAGAATTCAGAATGTACAGCGTATGATGGTAACCTGCGTTAATGTAGCTTTCAAGCATAGTAAAGGCAATGCTTTGTTTGCCAGCGGCAGTCCATTTGAAGATGTAGAGATTGATGGTATAGCATATCACTCCAATCAGGTGAATAATTACTACATCTTTCCCGGAATCGGCCTTGGGGTAACTACCTGTTTGTCATCAACTGTGCCAGATGAATTCTTCCAGGAAGCAGCCCTAATAATAGCTAATCGGGTCGACTACGACGATGCAGGCAAATTATGCCCAGAAGTAAATTCAATACGAGAACTTTCTCTTGAAATCGCAATCAGGGTGTGTGAAATTGCTAGTGAAATGGGTATTGCTAACAGATACCCTCCAAAAGGAATGGCATGGAAAGAGTTTATCCAATCTAAAATGTGGGATCCATCAGATTATCAAACTGCCGTAGCTGTCTAATATATCCTGTTATTCAACACGACCCATGTTTCTGAACGTGGATTTCCCGATTGAGTAATTTTATTGATTTTTCATGTTGATTTAGGATGATTCATTGAAGAAACTGCTTTGTTCGAAACCAATATTTAATATGGGTCAAAAGAGGAGAAAGTCGTTCCTAATTGATGCCAAATTGGTTGGCTGAGAATTGCAATTTTCTGGGGAGCAATCACTTGATCCAGAGGCATGAGATTCCGGACGAAAAAAAGAAACACCGCAGTTTCACTCTTATTCCCTATATTTCTGCTATTCCAAACACCGCGAAAGTAGGGTTTAATTAAATGTAATTAAATTAAATTTCCTGGGCACATTTATCGTTCCTTATCACTGTAATTTATCAATGCGCGCGGTTCATTTAATGGAGATGCAAAGCCCCAGCCAGATCACATTATTCATGCAGCAAGCCTCACCAGTATAAAACTCTCACACTGAATACAATCGAAAATCCCATATGCTCACCAGAATCTCAAGACGAACACTGAAAACAATCACAGACAAGAAAGGACTGCCTCCGTCAATGTTTTACTCTGACGAAAGGGCTTTTACTGGATCAATCAATGATGCCGTTGTCATGCAGAAGATTATTGAAAAGAGGGATTTGATGCTTGGAAATTCCAGTGGAAAGCCAAGGTTTGTTACTGATGTCAACAAGCTCTACAAGACACTTCAGCACTAAAAATCTATAAAATGTAAATAAAAATTGTTTCAATACCTCACACCATCGATTTAGTGTTGCTTATTTAAACCTGCACGCTCCTAGTACAGGGCTTGTTGTATTACGACGTGAAAGACATATGCTGGTATGCATACATTTGTACAGTTACGAAATGTTATGGCAATGAGCTTGCCTTTCAATGAAATAATCGCCGGGGTACTACAAGACGCTCTGCTCTAATATTAATGAAAGACCCTTGAATTACTCTTGTCTTTGCTTTAGTGCTCTTGTGCCTGAGCCCCATTCGTGTGAATAGAGAATACGTGGCGTGCTATTATCAGTGACAACAAGGAATATGAAAGTCAAAGATTTAGGATTCATAGATCTGCTGGTTGTCATTCTACTTTTAGACCGCTCTCGAGCAAACTAAACTTTACAAATCATGTTTTTATTAAACTAAAATGACAATGAGATGAGGTATATGCAGTGGTATGAGGTGCTCCAATTATTTACATTGTATTTACATATTTTCCAGGTAGTGGTCAAATCCTTCTGCCTTCAACATGGTTTCATCAAAATGCATGTTGAACAAGGAATCTACCAAGCTGTAACTGTTTTCATCAGAAATTGGCATTGGACAAGAGAGAGTAGGAGTTAGATCTCCCAAATCTGTTGCGAGAAGAACGTCCAATGACACTGGTGTGTTTGCTGGTGAATTTACAAATGTTGAAGTAGGCGATGAAGTAATTGATGGCGACGGTGTAATATAAGACAATTCAGGACATGAGCCGTAAGAGTATTCCATTGACAATGAGCGTTGATGACGAACTGGAATTGAAATTACAGGCCTTGGAGGAGTAGATTTATCATCCTTGTATGAGATTCCTTCCAATGATTTTGAATATCTCATTGGCGAAGTAGGTGCATTTGTTATGGTTTCCAGTGATTTTGACACCTTGAGGGGCGAAGTAACAGAATTTCTTCTCTTTGATACTTTATCCTCCTTTCCCTTCCATGGCTGCCAGTTGAATGATGGGTTTGCAAGCTTAAACTCGTTGTGGGCTGCAGCGGACAAACTCATGAAATATTGGCGAACCTGAAATTAAAAACTCTTTACCTCTGGAGGTTCTTGTTTCCAGCATTCACTGGCGATTTTAGATACTTGATGAGATTTGGTAACGCCGTACATTTTAACTATCCTGTCTTTCATTGCTTTGCGGTAAATAAAGAACGAATTGCTAGGCTTCTTGACTGTTGTTTCTTTTTCAGTTGACATTGATTGGTCCCCGTTTGTTTCCTTTCGTAAACTGGTTTTGAGATTTTCCAATTGCTGGATGCGCTTTATATATTGGTGACTCCAAAGGTCACACAGCGAAAATCCAAAGGCAAAGTTGGGGGGAGGAAAGTTCAAAATCAGGCTCCGCCACGCAAGAACCCCTTATTGCAAAAGTGAATAGAACCTCTGGAAGATTCGGAGCCGATTGGGGGATGGAGGTTCCGGCCATGCAAAGGTTAATGAAGGTTCAGGACTTTGTGAGTTGGATAGTCTTCCATGTGGTGTCCGGATGATGAGGATGAGTCAGGTTTACTTGGTTGCTTGCAAATAAGCGATATCCTCATCGGAAATGCTCAGGAAAATAGTGTTAGTATAAATTATTGTGTAAAATGGTTGTGCGTGTAAAATATTCCATACTGGAAAGTCATGCTAGTGCGGGCAATTATTATATTACACAGTATATCTGCAGCCATCGTTAATACGATAATCCTTGAATTGGAGATTACATTTAACGGAGCTCAGCAAACCAGTCCTGCAAATTCAAGATTCTTGCCAAGCATACAAATTCTACTTCAAGTTCCTGAAAGATGGCGGGATGACTGGTGGTAGATGATAACTAACCAACTGGATATCGCAATGCATTACATTTTCCACTTGCACTACCAGATCCAGTCCAAAATCTGGACAAACAAAAACCAATCACAAATGACAAAGTTGGTGAAAAAGGTTGCCAAGAAAAAAGTAAAGAAATTAGATGTAGAACAAGAGAAAGGTTCCATTTTATTAATGAGATGAAGCAATTGCCAAGATGCGGAGATGGAGGGATGAAGCTGTAAACAGTCTGTCTTTTCCAACTGCATTATTCTGGGGAGAAAAATTGATCTGTATTGCAGATAAGAATATGAATAATCCTAGGTATAAATTGTTAACCAGAGATGATCCATTGGATATTTACAGTTTAGCAGTGATACAATACCACAATAGCAACTGGTTGGAAGGGTTGCAATTGACAAAGCGGATACCGAAATCGAAAAGGAAAAGCTTGCTGAAATGCCAATTGCTGTCGAAATTGGAAAAATGGGAGGAAATATTGGAGGAATTAGAATCGCCAGTCTCTTCAGATTTTGATGGATTGCTGCAAATGACAGAGATATCAGTTGATTCGTTATTATGGCAGATTAAAGGAGCTGCGCTTCAAAATAAAGCTTCAAAAGAACTCGCAAAACAGTGTTTTGTCAAAGCATTGAACATTGATCCGCACTGCTACCAAGTACATTTTGATTCAACTAGGCATTCGACTCGTTGCTCGACAGTTACCTGATTTCAACCGTAGAAGGGGAACAGATAATTCATGATTTGCCACTGGATAAATATACCGGAACAGAAGCAGATATCATCCAATCGCTATATATTTCAAAGTTGTCCAAGTATTGCAAAAAAGAGATATTCGGCGATGCAATCGAGACGATACGCAAAGCTGGATTATCAAGATGCATACTGGCGTCGTTATCAAAAGCTGAAGTTTATATGGCAAACTATGATTTTAAACCCGCATATGATATTTTGGAAGAGTATGTTTCAATAACCATAGAGCGCTGGAGCCCAACAAGTACAATGTGGATTTACTGGTTCCTTATATTATTTGCTTGTCGCAGATATCCAAGGTTAATGTTTTGTTTGTGCTTGTACATGAGCTAGTTGATCTGTTTCCAAAAAGCTGTGTTGCTTGGTTTGGTGTTGGTGTTTATTATTATCACATCGGGAAATTCATTGAAGCAAGGAGGTATTTCAGTAAAACTGTACAGATGAATCCACATTTCGGTCCAGGCTGGATTGCGTTCGGCCATTCATTTTCCTTGGAAGGCGAGTACGATTCTGCAATTTCTACTTACTCGAGTGCAAGCAAAGTGCTGTTAGGGTAAGCGAACCTGACGATAGAGTTCATTTGCCTCTACTGTATATTGGGATGGAACACGTCCAATTGGAAAACTATGCTCTTGCTCAAGATTTTTACAACTTGGCTTTTGAAAAGTGTCAATCTGACCCGCTATTACTGAATGAAATGGGGGTTTTAGAATACGCAAATGAGCAGTAATTGTATTTTAAGTAGATATACCAGCGCCATAAAGTATTTTACAATGGTGTGTGAAATATTAGAGCGTACAAAAGTATCAACAAAACAATGGTCGGCTACCTATTGCAATCTTGCTCATGCTCACCGCAAATTAGGGTAATTTGTTGTTTAGATTAGTAATTATGAAGAGGCAAGACGCAATTTCCTGCTGGTCACATGTGAAACTACTGCATTAGAGTCTGCCTATATTGGTCTCGGACTGGTAGCCTATTTTGAAAGTAACCTGCAAGAGGCTGTTGAGTGGATTTCAAAGGTGCGTTCGGCTAACATAGGCATTGTCTATAAACACAAGCAGCAAATATTGCCAGGATATTTTGGGTGAAATTATAAACGAAATTGTCCATGACGCTGAAAAGCCGCTGTCCATACTCCCAGACAGTATTTGGGCCATTGATGTCGAGCAATTAAAGCAAAAGGCAAAAGACGACGAAATGGACATTGAAAACTTGGACGATTCCGACATACTATCAAACCCAGACGAAATCCTCTTTGAATACAACATCTCCTCGAAATCCGATCCGTTTGTGGACTCGTCACCACCCAGAACACGAAAATCCCCTCGAACGAAGAAGGGGGTCAATGTTTCGCCTCCAGGTACTGGGCCTCGAAGAGGGCTCCTGAACTTTCAGCCAGAACAAAAAGCTCTGCCCAGAAAACTGAGGTCTCGAATCAGTAATCCATTCGAGCCGTCGTATTCAGATGATCTTTCAATACCAGAAGAGCCAGAAGTAAACATTTTTGGTATCACTGAGACTCCAGACATGGATATCGACATGGATTTGGACGATGGATATTCATCAGAGTAATATAATATTTAAACTTTTTTCGCGTAATGTTGTCGACACACAGCAGCTCAATTGCGGAATGGACAAGAATAGAGAAAATAAAGTCGAATATAAATTTGCGGATTGATGGCTGCATAAAGGATGAAAACAGGACCCTAGGGCTGCATAGTCTCAAAGCAATAATAGTGCAGCTAGCGATTGAAGAGCAGGAGGTATTCTTGATTTCTCAAACGTCACGAAATTGCGATATTCAAAGATTCCTGTTTGAAATAATAAAGCAGCCAAAATCGCCGTTGATTAAAGGCTTGTCTCAGGATGTCATATCCAGCTTGAATCTAATCCAAGGAATGGCACTATTACATTATCCTTCAAAGAAGCTGGTTGCGTTAAATCAACGGATGAATATCCTGCTGTCGTTTGTTGCTACCGTAGATCAGCAAGTGCTGGTAAATGTTCTTGAAACGCTACAGGCAGTACTGGTTGATTCTGTGGAAACCAAAAGGATATTTGAAAATAATGGAGGGCTGGAGTTGATTTGTTCTACACTAACAGCCTGGAAATCTGAAAGCGTAAGGTAAATCAGAGATAACATTAGTCACAAGTGCATCGAGTTGTTTGCCGTGTACCTTCAACAAGAAGCCAATTTGCCAGACTCGCAAAATTCTCTGATAAAGTCTGTGGAGGAAAAGAAGAAAGTCCTGAGCTCGCTTGTAGGCACAAAGTTTGTGGAAAAGTTGCTTGTGCTATTTCAATAAAATTATATACTATATTTGTAGAACACCTTTGAGGTTAGCATGATTATATCCGCAGCTCCGCTCACACTTATTTCTTAATTGTCCATGTGCCATCGGGGTTTCGGAATCTTTATTTTCAAATAATAAGGCTGGCTGCATACCGCGTATTTGATAATTAATAACTAGACGATCAAACTACACCACCTTCTCAATGGCCACTAAAGTTAAATCGGAAAAGAGAATCAAAAAGCCAATGAATTCATTTTTTTATTATAGACGGGATATCAAGGATAAAATTGTAAAGGAGTATGGGAGTATAGCTTCTCATGATGTGAGTAAAATCGCTTCGGAATGCTGGAAAAATGAATCAGTGGAGGTAAAGGAATACTACAAGCGACTCTCAAAGCAAGCCCATGAGGAACATAAAGCCAATCACCCGAATTTCGAATGGCAGCCTTGGAAAAAGAAGTCTACACCGACTGATGATGCACCAAGCGAATCTATACCAGAATCAAGCATGCCTCTTCAGGATTTGGAATCTCCGCCGAAAAAGCCAATATTGCCAAAGCTCACATTAACAATACCACAGGAGGGATACAACCTTTCAAAAATATCACCAGATGTCCTCGCATCAACATTGCTGGACACTGACGAACTGTATTTCAATTCCGACAATACCGTAACTTTCAAGCCGAAATCACCAACATTCCAAATCGCGGCTTCGGTGGAAGGATTTTTGGAAAACCCTTATGATCCAGTGGTACTGTCGCCGCACTCTGAATGTTCTATTTATTCGTATCAAAACAATGATAACCCGTACGATTGATTATTTATATAATAATGTTAATAAATGCCAAATACAATTCTAAATAATCTATTATCTCTGTTTCTTTTTATGCAAACTGACCAAAGTGATATATCCCATTACTCTCCAAACCAATCCGATGACGACCATCATCAAAAAATCAAATAAAGTGCGGTCAAGCGTATATCCAAACCCATCAATCGCAAACTGGTTTTCATATACGTTTTCATAAACCTTCAGCGTTTCGGAAACTACTGTTAGCGATAAGCTTACATTGCGCTTCGCATCCCCACATGTTGAACTGAATTGCCCATAAAAAGTACAAGCCCCAGGATTTCGCTTGTGTGATAGTTGGCCCATATCCACAAAACACAGCACAGAATAGCGCTACAACGACTGCTAACAGGGTAGCGTTTTCTCTTTTTACAATTGTTGATACAAAAATAGACAATCCATAGACGCCAAAGTACATTAAGAGGATCATTGTAAACTGGGCCCAAAATGGAATCATTGGCTTTGCAAAGAAATATAACACTGAAGCAAAATGGAGGGAAGAGTAGACCATGCGGTACAAACTAGCTAAATTCTTGCCCTAATGTAAATACTTTACTTGCGATGAAATAGGCAATTGCGGAATGTCCTGACGAAGTGTATCTCCAGTAAATTGGTCTTTCTTCCGAAAAGATCCTTACTCCAGAAGGTGCAGCACTTAGTGCAACCGCTAATCCAGTTAACAATCCAAACTGAGGTACCGGCCAATAGAATGGACTAGTGGATAGCAGTGTGTATGGTTTAATAAACATGCCAGCGTACATTTCAGAAATCGAGCTGACGGCACCTCCCATCAAACTGCCGGCTCCTGCACCAACAAATATTTCTAACGCTATAGTCGATAGGGAACGGTATTGCTGTAATATACTAAGATTGTGACAATACCAAATTTGACGGATCAAGTTCACCCCTCTTTCGTTTACCAGCGCCGTAGAGTTGTCGTGGAAAGCCTCGTCAACCGTGTTTTCAGTGACTACAGTTTCTGAAGAGTTAAAGTCCTCTTGGCTTGTCTTTTCATCTGGTTGGGCAATCTCGGGATTGTTGAAGGATGGATAATCTTTTTCCAATGCAGCTTTCTTTTCACTGCCATATTCGCTCGTCCAGTGTGCAGCAAGTTCTTCCGAAGTATACCCATTCGATGTGTGCACTCCTCTCCCACATAAAATGTCCATCAAAACATCAGCTTCGTTGGAATCTGCAGGGAACTAATTTAGCCAAATATTACAATATATCCGATGCTTTCAAAATACCTCTTTGCTTGGTTTGTTGGTCCAAAGTATGCAACTCTTCCTCCAGGAACAATCATCATTACGTTATCGAATCTTCTAAAGATTTCCGGTCTAGGTTGATGAATCACAGCAACAATAGTCATTCCAATCTTTGCAATACTCCCCAACATTTCAGTGACTTCTAGTGCAGCTGTGGAATCCAATCTAACATTAGTAAAGCATTACCCAGAAGTTGGCTCGTCCAAGCATAAGCACAATGGCGTAGATGCAATTTCCATTCCAATATTTACCCTTTTGCGCTGGCCACCAGATACACCTCTCTCATTTTCATCTCCAATAATTTGGTGGGCAACATCTGTCAAACTATCGTTAATTTACAATTACTTTAAGGTATCCAATACCGCATCTACATGGGCTTCAATTTCCGTATTAGTCCAAGAAGATGGCGACCGAATTCGAGCTGAATGCAAAATATTTTCCCGAACAGTCAATTCGCGGTACATGATATCATCTTGGGGAACAAACCCATAAATCTTTTTGAATTTGCCCAAGGGAACTTCCTTGCCGTTAATCCAAAGGTTTCCAAAAGTCTTTGAAAGTTTTCCGCAGAGTAAATTCATAAAAGTTGATTTCCCAGCTCCGCTCTGTCCCATTATGGCAGTCATTTTTCCACTTTCAATCTTTCCAGAAACATTCTGCAGTAATCTTCTCCCATCTGGTAAATCATACCCCAAATTTTTGAATTTAAAATGCATTTGAAATTGTTTTCCGTTCATTGACTTTTTAAATGTGTCTGCTAATTTGAGGTTGACTTTTTGTTTTTCTTTTGTCGCTGTCTTGAAACTATCTACAAAGGTTCTCTTCTTTTCCATTGATCTTCGTCTTATTATCAAGCCAACTAATAATAAATCCAACAATAAACACGCAACTACTCCATTCAACGACAATTGTCTGGTAGTTCCTTCCGGGCAAACCGAAAAGAAATCACACTGTCTTGGTTGATATGTGCCTGTTGGACAGTAATGCTTTGCCGGGCACGGGTAAATTTCATTTGGTGTGGGACAGTAGTTTCCCCTGGTGCAAACTGTTGGTTCAAACAATCCCTGTGCTCCGCGATATCCGTCAGTGCAGCCTAAACCTTGCAGTCTAAGAAACTGACATTCTGGTGAAGGTATGCAGAAAACTGGTATAGAATTTGGGTTATTTGGTGTTATGAACGGGCAGTAATATCCTAAAGAACATCTGGGTTCTGTGTCTAGCGCTATTCCTGTAAAATTAGAATAGTAACAGGTAGACATTCTAAAATCAATGGAAAGTGCTCGCTTGACCCAAGAACAGTCCGGGTCTCACGTGATATTGATTTCTGTTTCGGAGAAATTTTTGAGTTTCAGATTGAATTGTAGATTATACCGTCCAAATAACAGAGTGTTTTGGTACATGTCCGGTAATGCACTGGCGAATCTGCCAACTATGTTCCGATATCCGCCGGCTAGCAAGCGATTGTCGGCCAAAGTCAGCTCCTGTTTACTGATGTCATTTCACCTTGACGATTGGATACATTGCCATTTCCAGTACAATTAATGGTAATCTGGCTGTATTTTGAACCCGGCAATATTTTGTTTTCCTGTTGAAACCGGTATGTAAACTGCAGATAAAAGCTTGCGATGATCATATTTCCGGTGATGTTTTTTGTTGAAATCTTGCGAGTCTCGATTTCTTTGCTGTTTTGGATGGACACCAAAGGAAAAGCTATTGAGCATGAAAGGGGAGGCCCGATTGCCGGAGTCGCATTAGGCAAGTAGCACACGGGTGAAATTTTTATTAAAAAACCCATTGATGAAGGAAATCAAACTAGTTAGAGGATGGCTAACTACCTTTACCCTCCTTGTTTCTGCCTCGTTTATCTGTATGGCCGTAACTTTGCTTGGCAGGGACGTTTTTCACTCTGAAGAAAGCTTGGCAGAGAATGGGCCTTCAAAAGTTGAATTCGATTTTGGAATCTTCTACTACTCATATTTTGCTGCCGATGTTGGGCAGACCAGCGATTTGATTCTAAACAAAACAGTCATTAAATCATATACGGAAGAATGTACACAGTTAGGGTATGTGACGTTTCAAGGAGATGCTATACTGATAGATCGCAACTTTTTCTGTTCAAGAAATCCTGCTTGGCAAGCTGTAGCACCACTATATCTCTCATCTTTGGTGTTACTTTTTCTGGTTGGCTGTGTAATCACGCTCAACGTGTCCTATGTTTACAAAAAACAGCCATCCGTCAAGGAATTCAAATACTACAGCTACATCTTCAAGGTAGTCACACTAGCGCTGATGTTTATCCAAAATTTACTCAAACTAGCCTTCATTATCCTTGTAAATGTAATTATCAACAGCAATTTGGTCAAGTACCCATCGCATGTCTATTACGGATGGGGTTTGATATTCGTGTCCGGAACGGCTGTTCTAGATGCGATCACAATCACATTCCTGCTGTTTTTTCAACAAAACATTTTTTTTGATATCCGTCAAATCCAAGAAATGCCAAAATCGCTTCCAAGATACCAACACCAATGATTTTAATAAACTACCTCTGATTTGTCTCATTGATGCCTGTGCGCAGTGTACAAGACTGTGCGACGAAATGATGAGGGTTTCATATGAAAAATCCCAAAAAGGAAGACAAAGTGTTGAAAAATTAGTTGCAAATTAAATTAGAATGGAGAAAGAGGACGATCTCGACGACTCTTCGGAATTTACCAAAACCATTACCGAAGATACCACTCCCGAACAGCCATCAAAAATTAGAATGTCAGATATCCAAAGTCATTGGTACGCCTACTACGTCTTGCTGATACTCGTCTTGATCGGCTTGACTTCATTTACAATCGGAACAAGATTAATTTACCACTCCAATAATGTGCAGGATGTGGAATTTAGCGGTGCGAAATTTGATTATTCGTTTGGGATATTTACTTTTTCTTATAGAATGACTGATATTGGAGGAAACGAGGCCAACTTGGCATACTCTACGAATTGGACAACACTGACCTACTCTGAGGCCTGTTCAACCACTTCGTTTTCAACGTTCAATAATAATGAAGGGGTTATCGACTTGCCATTCTTTTGTTCCAACATGACCCTCTGGCGATTTGTTCCGCCATTCATGATTGTCGCAATCACATTGGGCGCGTTTGCGTTCTGTTTACTGATTGCAAACGGCTTGATGTTTCGAACCTTTCATCTCTGGTATGATCCAACAACATTCAAGATAATCAACCATCTCAATCTGAAGCAGTTTTTCAAGTACTCTATCTTTTCATGTGTGGTGCTTCACTTTGCTTTTCAAGGGTGTGCAATAGGGCTGACAAGCGCAGTAGTGTTTCTGCACATGATAAAGATCCCATCGAGCGTTTCTTTTGGATGGGGAGCCATCATGGGTGCTGGTTCGCTCCTCAATGATATTTTCTTTTTGATTATGTTTGGGTCGTTGTATGAAAACGTGTTTATATGGAGAAGCAAGAATAGAATTTGATTATTGATAGTCTGTGTTTTTATGAATCATGTGGCCCAACCTAAGGAACATCCTTGGTTTTCCGATGCATTAAGTTGACGGGCGGCCACGGTGTGTTTCGTTTTGACAGTTAAAAATGGGTAATAACCCTTTGTGAAATAGATGGCAATCCAAAGTGAAATTTCCAGTGAAACTGCTTCGCTTAAGCCCAAAAAGACTGGCGAGCAATCTACAATCCAGAAATACTGGTATGGATACTACCTGTTTATGATTGTGTTTCTAGTGGGGACAACTGCTTTTACGATGGGCTCCAGGTACATGTACGAAGCGAATGGGTTTCACGATATACAATTCAACGGGGCAGCATTTGACTATAGCTTTGGATTGCTCTCGTTTTCTTATCGTATGACCGATGATGGTGGCGATGCAGTAAACAGTGCATACCCTACTGAATGGCAAACTGTATCTTACAAAGATGCTTGCTCGGCTATACAGTTTTCTACAGATACAAGTAGCGGGCATATTATCGATGTGTCCTTCTTCTGTGGTAGCCGCTCACCGTGGCAGATGGTTACCCCTTTCATGGTATTTGCAATCATCCTGGGATCTCTGGCCCTTGGGCTGTTGATTGCGAACGGTGTTACATTTGGGACATTTCACCTTTGGGCAGACAAGTGTCCCTGTGCAAACAGGTTTTGCCTGAGGCGATTCTTCAAGTCAACTATACTAATGTGTGTCCTGCTCCACTTTGCATTCCAATTGTCTGTGGTTTTGATATCCGCGTCGATCGTCTTTTTCAATCTGGTTTCGTTCCCAACGCATCTTTCATTTGGGATCGGAACGTTTATATCAGTCTACTCATTGTTCAACGATCTATTTTTCATGATTATGTTTGTGCTGATGTATGACAATATGTTTACGTGGAATAATATTAAAGTGTAAAATAAAAGTTGGAATTTAGAACTCGCCTGCAAATGTGAGTACAAAGGCGTGCCAGCCAGCACTAACGGAAATGCTCAGAGACCCTTTTAATCCTGCCAGACTTGAATCAATTTCAAGATCAAGATCCAATGGTATGTTCCAGCACTTTGTCTTTTTTCGTCATGGCACTCAATCATTTATCCAAAAACGTCAATCCGAGCCATGGACCATCATCGGAAATCACGGTCCGATAAATGACAGATTAAATAGAGTGACAAGTAAAGCAAAACGAATGAGCGATAACCAAAATGACAGTAGTAGCGATGTGGTGATTACGATTCCAAAAAATGCAACCCTTCATCTGACAATCCAAAAATATTTGTACGCATACTATATCTTCATGATTGTAATCTTGCTCACTACCAGTTCATTTACTTTAGGATCTCGTCTGATTTATCAAGTAAGCGGGTTTCACGCAATCGAATTTAACGGAGCTACGTTTGACTACTATTTTGGCTTATTTTCATTTTCGTATGTAATGACAGATAGTGGCGACGATCCTAGCAACTATGTATACCCGACAGAATGGCAAACTGTGTCCTACCAAGACGCTTGCTCTACAATATGGTTCTCGACAGGTTTAAACAAAGGGCAGTTGATTGACATGTCGTTCTTTTGCAGCGGCAAGTCTCCTTGGCAAATAGTAACGCCATTCATGATTGTAGCCGTGATTTTAGGTATTTTAGCGCTGGGTCTATTGATAGCCAACGGAATCACGTTTGGAACTTTTCACCTGTGGTCGAAAAAGATACCAATTGCTGATAGATTCTGCCTCAGCCGATTCTTTAAATACTCTATTCTCTGCTGTGTGCTACTGCACTTTACGTTCCAATCCTCAGCTATGGCTCTGACTGCAGCATTCGTGTTCCTCAACATGGTGGCTCTCCCCAGCCATCTTTCCTTTGGATTAGGTGCCATAGTATCAACAGGCTCATTGCTGAACGATGTGTTTTTCATGGTAATGTTCCTATGCCTCTATGATAGTATGTTTGTCTGGAAACTTGAATGAGCATATATTAAAATTAAATTTCCTTTTCCAGAGTATCAAATGTAAGATTTTCACTGTAAGGAATTCCAAATCGCTGATCATGGTAAGGAAACAGAATCTGCTTTCCGGTATTTACATATCCCCTGCGCAGGTAGTAATCAACAAGCTCTTTCCTAATAGTAATCACATCCATGGACACCTTTTTAGTGCTCCAGTTTGTTTTTGCCCAATCTTCCGCCTGCTTCAAAACATACTTGCCGATTCCCGCCCTTTGTTGCTTACCACTAACACAAAAACATCCAAAATGCACGCAATCGCCGTCTCTTTCCAAGTGAATACAAGCACACAGCTCTATTCCTTTTCTAAACAACAATAATTTTTGACTGTCGTGCTGCACCATCTCAGAATATAAGTCGACAGTTAATCGAGTCCCAGAAACCAATCCGTTTTCAGATGTCCATCCATCGGCTCCTCTGTATGCATCGTTTGCTAAGTTGACAACCTCCTGCGCTTCATCTATCGTTGCAATTGTCAGCTCAAGTTCAAGCATTAATTAAAAATGAAAAAACTGTTTTGCCATTTATTGTGGATGCGTCTTTGGAGACTCATGACTGTGTATATGCTTCAAACGCATTTCTAAATGCTCTGCCGCTGTTCTGGGTTTACCATACACTTTTGTAGCGGACCGATCCTCAAATGACTCTGAGGACCTTTCAATAATCGAAATATTCTCGTTTAATATTTGACTTGTGACTTTATCCAACGCAGTAGAGTCTTCAGCATGGCAAAAATATGCAATGGAATATCTAGGTATGGATCGATTTTTTGGGATAGTGACGCGATGGATGGTAGACCTGCTGTTACACAGTGGAATACCTGAAATACGAACCTGTCCAGTACTCCATCAAGTCGCCTGTATTTACTATTATACAACCATCTTGTTGGCCAACAGGGATAAAAGTATCTTTGGTTCTCGCCTGTACAATCTCCAAACCCCCTGGGTCTGACTTTTCCAAAAACAACAACGTCAACGATCCGAAATCCGAATGCCAGACATTAAATTGAATTTACCCGTCAGCTCGAATAGTTTGGCTGTCCTGTTCATTACAAGCTGGATAGAATAGAGACCGCAAAACATCTCCAGATACTTTATCATACCTATGCCTATTTGAGAAATATAGATCGCCTCCAGAACTTGAATCAATCTCCAAACAAGCCGCGTATGCTCGCAGTAATTCCATACAAACTCGATGGCATTCCTTGATGAATTTATCAATAATTTCGCTATCCGCACTATCAACTCGATCCTTTCTGATGTTTAACGCTTCCTTGATTTCGGTATTACCAGATTTCTGATTAATCTTTTCACTTCCGACATGAAGCCATCCGGCATTCGTCCTGGGGATATATTTATACTTTTGTTTCTCTTCTGTTGATTTCGAAAAGAATTCTTTGGACTAGGATGAGGGAGATTGTACGAATGCAAAGTATTGGTCAATTAGTGAGGATGGGACATTGTGGTTTCTGATGTAAATGAACCCTGAAATTAATCATTATTACCGATATCCTTTAGTGCTTCTCGTAATTCATTGAGATCCTTCTTAGTTTATTCCGCATAAGATGGATATCCTGAGTTTATTCCGCATAAGATGGATATCTCCAAAAGATTGGAAAGACGTGCGATGGTGACTAATTAGTAGTCAATGCATTGGTTGTACACAATCCCTTTTTATGTGAACGCCAAATTTTTCCTCAAAGATGGCAACTGAAAAAGAAGCGGTTGATGAAACCATCCCGACACCAATGTAGGAGTAATTAACCTAGATGGTTCCATGCAGTCGATGTGCCTAAGAGAGACGACACTCCTTTCAAAAGCTTGCAGGTAAAGGCGGGTAAATCGCCCATTACTTGGCTACCATTCAGCAAGTTTGATTCAGCAAGGATTGAAATCAAATTTAACGCATCCAAATCCATTGATAGCTTGGATCCAACATTATTAATGCAGGAATTTGATGGTTTGTTTGAAGTGAATGTTGCAACGATGGAATTTTATCCTGGTACATTATCACTCATATTAGTTTATTGGGACGGAGCAACGTACGAAATTAGGAGAGGTATATGGTTTGAAGTAAGAAATACGCTAATTCATAGCCAAAGGGACCAGGAGGAAGCTACCAACCATGCGAGGACAATCTTTCTCGCCAAATTGATGATGGGTATAGAAGATATATGCTCGCAAACCATCCCAGCACATTGTACAGCCAAGCACTGCCCGCCAACACCAGCAATGAAGTGACTTTAACCCAAGCGACCAACAAATCAGATCCCGTAAAATTAGGCTAATACTTAGAGATGGCCACTCTTTGGACCTTACATCAACCAATTTGTTCAATATACGTCGCCTTCAATAGCGTGGATCCAAACGGACGAAATAACAAGCAAGATTCAACGGGCAGTGCTCAAAAACTCTGGAACCAAAGTGATTCGAGGTTGGAATGAAGTCGAAAAACTTTTAAAACCCTCTAAAAAGGGGAAAAATGACGACTCTCAAACCGATATCACCATCGAACGAAAAGATTCAGTCAAAGCCAAGTCGCCACAAGTTAGTAACTTGTCGCTGGATGAAATATCGCCAAAAACCGACGAACCAACGGATAATTTTAGACAAATAGAGCACTTGATATTTGTCATACACGGAATAGGGCAAAAGCTGAGTGAGCATATTGAAGCAATGAGTTTCACAGGAGGTAACATTGTGTTTACGTAGATGTGGAAGTTTTGCGTTCTGGATTAATCTCAGCTTCAAGCCAAGTAAAAGCAACGCTTGAGGCTTCCAATCATTCCAAGAAAGAAGTTATGCCTCCTAAAGGCGGAGTACAAGTAATCCCAATACAATGGCGCCAAAAGATGAATGTCGGGATGAATATTGAAGCAGAGGATGAAGAAGATGTTGAATTGACGTTACCAGATATACTACCCGAAGGAATTCCAGGAATAAGAATGCTGGTTTCGGACGTCATAGTAGATGTGCTGTTATACATGACACCGAAATACCGCCAGGAAATGATCCAGCATGTTTCCTCTGAAATCAATAGAGTATATCGTATCTACAAGCAAAAGAACCCATTATTTAACGGAACAGTATCTATTTATGGCCATTCGTTAGGCTCTGTAATTGCGTACGACATTGCTACCACGCAACAATCCAAGTACTCTTACAGAGAGAAACAAAAGCAATTTGTACCTCAAAATTCTGAGGTGGATATTTCTGACTTGCTATCAAACAATTTAGAAACAGGCCGGTTGGAAGGGCTGATGGAATCCAGTGTTTCAATGGAGTCTGAGCAGTTAGATTTCCAAATAGATCATTTGTACACTGTCGGTTCGCCAATTGGAATGTTCCTGCTGCTTGGTGGATATCATCTGCAGCCACCGATAGACGAAAACACGGAAATCACGCCTCTTAAACACTCTAGACCAATTGTTCGGCAATTGTATAACATATTCCATCCTTATGATCCAGTAGCGCATAGAATCGAACCGCTGTTTTCGCACCGGATGTCAAATTTGAAACCAAATCCTGTTATCTATTCAAAAGGAGGAATAACGGTAGTTTTGTACTGACTTAGCAAACTGTGAAAGGGATAGAAGCAGCCGGCAGTGAAATGGTGGAAAAAGGTAAATCGCTGTTTGCTGGATTAGTAAATTCAGCTGGTTCTGTGGTGTCCAGCTTGTCCAAAATAGCCGCTGCACCGCCAACAGAAGTGGAGATGGAATATATCGAGCATCCTGGCAGTCCAGATAGACGTGCATCGATAGTCTCTGTGAAATCTGTCAAAGAATCAGATGGAAAACCTGAAAGCAAACAAAAGGCAAGAGTCATTCCTTCTAGCAAAATTGAACCTACGAAGGCTCAGTGGGCGATAATGGAAACAATCAAACCATTGAATTGCCATGGTCGACTGGACTTTACGTTGCAGGAATCAATTTTAGAGAATCCGTACCTGTCGAGTTTAGGAGTCCACATGAATTATTGGTCTGATGCTGACGTGAACGCCCTCATAATACGGTCACTGTATGGCATCTCTTTACCTTCCAAGACTGCATTGTATGATCTTCCAGCAGAGGACAAACCAACCGAATAAATCATTCTGCACTAATTTATTTAAAACTAATATCGATATCTCCTCTCTGAGAAACTGCTTTCAGTGTACTTGATCCGTCTCCAATATCTCCAGATCGATGCGACTTTGTTGAAAATCTATTTGGCTGGGAAATCTTGACTGCCCCATGCGTGGATGATGCGTCGTAATGGCCATTGAATGAATTCTAAATTAAACAGACTTACCATATAAATGTTCATATTACCTACGTTTGAGTCCAGGAGAGTGTTGGAGTCTGCTGAGGGATTGGCGATTACTTCAATATAGCCACTTGAGCTGGCGACATACAGATTATTGTAATCTGAAATCTCGGCGGTGATATCTCCTGATACTGTAGTTAAATTAACTGCATTTAATGTATTATCTGGAATGGAAGTCAGCCGGGTACTAATGGAGCCTGCAAACGATTGACAAGACATTGATTCTTTTACAGTTGCGTCGTGGATGTTAATATCTCCGACTGAATTAAGCAGGTCCGTCTTTTCTATTTGCACATTCTAATTTAGCTCTCAATTACGGTGAATTCAACATTTCCAACCCCAATGTTTGTGTTTACGGATCCAAATGTTTGTGGTATTGATACCGCAGTGATGCTTCCAGTATCAGCAGCAAAGTTAACATCGAATCCCGATTTGGTGGATCCAGGAATGAATATTTTGAAGCAGGATATAAATTTAACTTCTCCGGAAATTTTGGTGGTGTTGATAGAAATATGTAGCTTAGATCCAACCTTTCCCAGCGTCAAATCTATTAGTTTCATCGCTTTTGGCTCCTCTGATTCAATTAAATAGACGAGTGAAATCATGTTTTGGTTATTTCGCTCCTTTTCTATTTCTACCAGACATTCCTTGGATTAGAGATAGATCACTTTGTGCCCCACGCATGTTACATCTAAACCCGTCAAATCGGGGGTGTACTTTAGTATTTTGGAGTATATTATATCCGAACTTCCATAATTCACCCCAACCTGGGCAAATATCATAACAGTGGTAAAAATGAATATCAATCCAACAACGATCGCCGGTATCCAATCTCTGAATGATTTTTGACGTCTATTGCCTTCAGGTTGAGCATGGTTTTCGGTATTCTGTAGGAGAGGCGTTTCTTCATTTGACTCCATCTTGTGGAAAAAAATTATGCAGCCTCTGCAATGATATAAGTTGGTAAAGGACAAGACTGCTTGTGCTACTTTGAATTCATTAAGAAGAGGAAAATCTTGTACGCGTAATCATGTTGGCACCACTAGGAAATTACAAAGTAGGAATAAACCCAATTCAGACTCCAAAACTAAACAAACTGGAAAAGAATCGCAAATATCAAATTGCAGGGAAATTTGAAACGCTTTCATCTGATGAATCCCAGGACGAGGATGCTAAAAGCTTGCATACATTTACGTTGAAAAGCAACTCTGGTTCCAAACCATTGGATATCATTAAGGAAGATATAGTAAGCGGGAGACAAACGAAATCTGACAGCGCTGCTGTTATTGAAACGTTAAGGAAGGAAATGAAAGCAAAAGATGGAGAAATCAAATCGCTGAGAAAGGAATTACAAGGTATGCCAGGATTAACCAGATGGACTAT
Source organism: Terramyces sp. JEL0728 (assembly GCA_027603945.1). Taxonomy (NCBI): domain Eukaryota; kingdom Fungi; phylum Chytridiomycota; class Chytridiomycetes; order Rhizophydiales; family Terramycetaceae; genus Terramyces; species Terramyces sp. JEL0728. Next base: position 22,612 of record JADIIU010000036.1, on the reverse strand, counting down.
CTTTAGTCGCTACGGAAGATGCCATATCTGATTCGTTTCAAAATGGCAATTTCCAACAAGCAAAGATCATTGAGCTGGCAAAGAAAGCCCGAAGGTTAACAGTACAGTACGAGAAGGAAAAGACGAAAAATATGATGCTGCTGGGTCGAATAAAAGAGTTGGAGACTCCTTTAGTTGAAGATGTAAAGTCAGCTGCCAATATCAAATCTCTTCAGGGTAATACAAAAGAGAAACTGTTTTACGTAACACACATTAACCATAGTCCATGAGAAAACTGGAAGAGGAGCGAATGCACAATCAAACGCTCAAGCAAGATGCAAGAACATTGACAAAATTACTGCAAAAGGAAGTGGGAGACTCTGTCTCTGTTGAACAGGTAATGGAGGATTAATTCCAGCTTTTAAAGGGAGAAAATAATTGGAAAGGAAGGGGGGAGCAGATAATCATCTTGAAAGAAAAGATTAAAGAATTGCAAAGGAAATGCCAAAGTGAATCCAAAGCAAATACACCAATTCCGAGTACTCCAGTAGTAAAGCCAAACTCTAGAATTGAAGAGCTGAAAAGAAAAGATTTGGAAAAGGCAATTGCAGAAGCCGAAAAGTGTAAATCAGATTACTCTGAATTAAAAAAGAGGACAGATGGATTACAGTCACGCATAAGGATCCTAGAGACAGACAATAAAGAGTACCGGTCCAAAATCAAGATTCTCCTGGACAAGAGCGAAAACGACGATAAATTAATCTCTGCGTTAAAGCAAGAACTGAAAAAACAAAAGGTAAGATATCCTAATGGCAGAAACACATTGAAAACAAAAACTCAACTGTGTTCCAAAATTTGAAATCCATTTGCGCCGAACAGCAGGAAACAATCCAAAATTTAGAAGCTAGAATCGCGAAAATGGCAGACATTAAACCTGTAGAGTCAAACGAAATCCAAGGACTTCAAGTTCAAATCGCCCAATTCACTCTACTTATTGAAACCTATAAGAATGAAATAAAATCACTCAGGGAATCCAAAGCAGAGGTGGCAATGCTTTATGAAAATGAAAAAAATGCCAATGGTATTAATAGTAAGTTGTCTTGATATAGAAATTCAGTTAGAGAAGAACAAGAAACCAAACGAGAAAAAAACTTCAGTTAGCAGTCTCAAAGATACAATTGCCCTTCTAGCTGACGAAAATGAGGCTTTGAAGCGTAATAATAGCTGATTGTAGTTGCAGTCCAGAGCACACTGGAATCTAAAACTGCTGATTTGCAGATGTATTGTGATTTGTTGGATCAAACGAGAAAAAGTTTTGAAAACGATGTAATAGGGAAATAAATCTATTTGCGAATGTCCGCTAAACGAATTGCAACAGCATTTCTGTGAGCTTCTAATCCTTCAATGTGTGCTAAAGTCGTAACTGCATCACCAATACCGTCCAGACCTTCTTTTGTAATAGTTTGTGAAGTAATGTGCTTTACAAAGGTTGCAGTGTTCACTCCAGAGTACATCTTTGAGTAACCGTACGTTGGCAGAGTGTGGTTAGTTCCAGACGCATAGTCGCCACAACTACAATTAAATGATGGCTACCTTTCAGCAGAGTATGGGCCAACAAAAACAGAGCCAGCATTTGATATGTCTTTCAAAATGGATTCTGCCTCGGCAACATTCAAGATCAAGTGTTCCGGAGCATATTGATTCGAGAAATCAACTGCTTCTTTGACATTTTTGACGTTCAAGATGTAACTGTGTGATATGGACACTTTTGCAATCGCGGCTCTTGGAAGCGCACTCCCTTGTTTAAATAATTCTTTTTGATAGACTTTAATCTGCTCGTCTGAAAGGTCAATGGCAATCAAGATGACTTGGGAATCCACACCGTGTTCGGCTTGTGATAGCAAGTCAGAAATTACATATCTTGGGTCAGCCGAGTTGTCTGCGATTACTAATAATTCGGACGGCCCAGCAGGTATATCGATAGACACCAAAGCAGAGCTATCAGACTACCATTAGTATTAATTACTTGAGCAATCATTTTAGCAGCAGTGACAAATTGATTACCAGGTCCACAGATCTTATCTACCTTTGGGACAGTTTCTGTGCCATAAGCTAAAGCTGCGACTGCTTGGGCACCACCAGCCAGCAAAATGGTGCTGGCACCAACTCTGTGTGCTACATAAACTACTTCAGGGGTAATAGTTCCATCAGATTTTGGCGGAGTAGCGATAACTATTTCCTTACAACCGGCAACCTTGGCTGGAATACCAAGCATCAAAGTCGTAGAAGGCAGAATAGCAGTACCTCCAGGAACATACAGCCCAACCTTTTCAATTGGTCTTGCAAACCTTGAACAAGTAACACCCTTCATAGTTTCAACAACCAATGGTTCTGTTTCAATTTGGGCGGCGTGGAACTTTTCAATGTTGCTGTAAGCCAAATCAATAGCTTGCTTGACTTTAGGATCAAGGACCATGGCTGATTCTGGGAACGGCGCTTTCATTACAACTGATTCCAGCTTTACTTTGTCAAATTTCTCGGTCAATTCCTTAATCGCTGCATCGCCTTTGCTTTTGACACTATCGACAATCGGCTTGACTTTATCCATGATATCGTCTGTATTTTTGATTGGTCTGAGAAGCAATTTGTTTACTTGTTCTTTCGATAAGTCTTGAACATGATAAGTCTTCATTTTGAATGTTTCTGTTTCTTTTGGCTTGTCACTGGATTCTTCCTTCTTTTCAATATATTGCGGTTTGGCGTTTCCAGGTCTTCTTGAAATCTTTTTGGAGCGAGAATCTAGGTGCTTTTCAATGTCGGTCAAAGTTACCCCAGCAGCTACGCATTTGGCCATTGCAAAGTAAATCAAATCCGCCGCTTCCCACGCAATATCGTCTTTTGTAGTTGCTGCACACAGCTCGTCTGCTTCTTCCCTAATTTTGCTGTGCAATAAGTCTTTATCATCAAACAGCCTCTTTGTGTAACTCTTTGGGGGAGCATTCACTAATCTACTAGCTAAAGTAGAGTATAAAGCAGTGATTCCAGCGTCTGCGCCAAAACAAGTGCGTGTGTTTAAATGACAAAACCCTAAATAAATTGGCAGATACCTGGATCTTTCTGAACAACAGTAAATCTAAGAGTGTCTGCATCGCAGTCCAAATCAATGGAAATTAGCTCTTGAGTGGCTCCAGAAGTCTTTCCTTTATACCACAACCCTCGTGTTCTAGAGAAATAAACTCCACTCTTGGTCTTTAACGATTCAACGATCGATTCTTTTGAAGAGTAACATAACCCTAAAGCAACACCTTGTGGATCTACAACAACTGTAGGGAACAAACCATCTTCACGATCTGACTTTGAATTCAGTAAAAGCAAGCTGACGAATGATTCCACAGTCAATTTATCATCGTTAATGATAGTGTTGATTCCCAATTCCAAATTCTTTTCATAATCCTTGGATTCAATGTAAAATTGGTTTTCTGGGAAGTTCACCTTTAGCGAAACAACGATTTCTGTAGATGGCGGGTTGACAATGATGAAGTTGGTAATTAATGCCGATAGTGCTCCAAAATTTGGACCCTGTGAAGGATTATTCACATCTGGGGTAAATGAAAGCGCTAATCGAGCCGCTGGGATATTTTCAAGTGCTTCTTCGATTTGCTTCATTGATAGCTTCTCAATGCTTTTGAAATCGATGACTGCAACAGCAACCCCTGAATCCAAGTTTGAGATTAAATCTTCCAAGGTTGAATTAGCCCAGAGATTCTTGGCATCAAATCCCTTTTCTCCAATTACAGTGCTTGCCCTAGATATACCTTCCAGCAAAGAATTATTTTTTGACTTTACAACAAACATTTAGAAAATTTTCAGTTTCGAGTCAGAAGTGATGGAAAATCTCTTGCGGCCATCTCTTAAAATTACCTCCAGATAATCTACCGAGATAATTATTGGGCGATGAAGCGAGAGAGCGGTGGTTGTTTGATAGTGGGAATTATATTTCAGGAATTCGACTTGCCCAAAGATCTAAAGATTCTGATTAATCCTAATCGTGCGTTCCCTAGCTATTCTTTACAAGTTTATCGGTGGTCTTTGAAATTACCAATTTGTCTCTCATCCTCGCAGAATAAATTAATTAATAAAGGTAGCGGAAACATTAATATCCTCATAGTTACATTCAACACCAGATAGTTAAGCTTTGGGATACCTGGATAGGTGCATAATGAAAATTCACAATGGTATTAGAATTACCAACTGAAAGGAATCTCAAAAAAGTTTCCGAAAATGCTTCGCATTTCAAGATTCGTTAAAAAAGCCAATTACTACTCCAAAGCAACTGAAGCCAAGCTAATTTACGGATTTAAAGACAAGGAATCAAAGTACAATTTGTTAATGTAGACGTTATCAATTGGAAGTCTTGACTACAACTAAACGCGGGCGAGATGTACTCAAAGACCCGATACTCAACAAAGGAACCGCCTTTTCATTATCAGAAAGAGAGCGGCTGCGATTGAGAGGGCTGCTACCACCGCGCGTATTGACAATGGAAGCACAACTACAAAGAAACTTTCAGTATTTGGATGCTGACCGGACTGAAGAAGGGAGTAAGCAAGAATGGATTGATTTGCAATTATATAAAGATTTGGGTGCTTTAGCTGATAGAAATGAAACTTTGTTTTACCGAGTTTTGATGGATGAATTCAAAAAATTAGGTACCATCCTACTAATCCAGCGCCTATCATATATACTCCTACTGTTGGGCAAGCTTGTTTAAAGAACCACACAATATATAGACAGGCAAGAGGAATGTACTTTTCAGCAGCTGACAGGGGACACTTTTCTTCAATGACATATAACTGGACTAGCGAAGTTAAAGTTATAGTCGTAACAGATGGTTCTAGAATTCTTGGACTGGGCGATTTAGGAAGTAATGGGATGCCCATTCCTGTTGGAAAACTAGCTCTGTATGTTGCTGCGGGCGGGTTAAATCCAAATAACGTATTGCCTGTTGTGTTGGATGTAGGAACAAATAATGCCGAGCTGCGAAACAATCCGTTGTATGTTGGATTGCCTATTCCAAGATTGGAAGGGAAAGACTACTACTCACTCGTTGATGAATTCCTTCATGCTGTATATTCTAGATGTAATATCTATTAATTGCAGGGCCGAGATGTCTAGTTCAATTTGAAGATTTCAAAAATCCACACGCACAAGAGATTCTGAACAAGTATCGCAACAAACTATGCTGTTTCAACGACGATATTCAATCAACTGGGGCGATTGCATTAGCCGGAGTTTATGCCTCTCTAAAAGCTAGAGGAAAGGAATTTTGGGATCTTGGAAAGGAAAGAATTGTGTGTGTTGGGGCTGGGTCTGCAGGAATTGGTGTTTGTGATACAATAGTAGAAGCAATGAAAAAACTCAAGCTGGTGGATACCAAAGAAGAAGCTTATGAAAGGTTTTACCTTGTGGATAATTTGGGATTAATAGGTCCTGAACGACCACACCAGACAGTCACTAATTTGCAAGTTCCCTACCAAAGAAAAGACCTGAAGGATGGAATGAGCTTGCTTGAAGTTGTTGAAAAAGTAAAACCAACAGTCTTGCTTGGGCTGAGTGGTTGCGGGGTAATTGTACCTAACCAAGGGCATATTCACCAAAGAAGTCATTGAAGAAATGGCTGCACATGTTGAAAGGCCAGTTATATTTGCGTTATCGAACCCAACAAAGAATTCAGAATGTACAGCGTATGATGGTAACCTGCGTTAATGTAGCTTTCAAGCATAGTAAAGGCAATGCTTTGTTTGCCAGTGGCAGTCCATTTGAAGATGTAGAGATTGATGGTATAGCATATCACTCCAATCAGGTGAATAATTACTACATCTTTCCCGGAATCGGCCTTGGGGTAACTACTTGTTTGTCATCAACTGTGCCAGATGAATTCTTCCAGGAAGCAGCCCTAATAATAGCTAATCGGGTCGACTACGACGATGCAGGCAAATTATGCCCAGAAGTAAATTCAATCCGAGAACTTTCTCTTGAAATCGCAATCAGGGTATGTGAAATTGCTAGTGAAATGGGTATTGCTAACAGATACCCTCCAAAAGGAATGGCATGGAAAGAGTTTATCCAATCTAAAATGTGGGATCCATCTGATTATCAAACTGCCGTAGCTGTCTAATATATCCTGTTATTCAACACGACCCATGTTTGTGAACGTGGATTTCCCAATTGAGTAATTTTATTGATTTTTTCATGTTGATTTAGAATGATTCATTGAAGATTTATTCAAACCGCTTTGTTCGAAACCAATATTTAATATGGGTCAAAAGAGGAAATTAATGAGAAAGTCGTTCCTAATTGATGCCAAATTGGTTGGCTGAGAATTGCACATTTTCTGGGGAGCAATCACTTGATCCAGAGGCATGAGATTCCGGACGAAAAAAAGAAACACCGCAGTTTCACTCTTATTCCCTATATTTCTGTTATTCCAAACACCGCGAAAGTAGGGTTTAATTAAATGTAATTAAATTAAATTTCCCGGGCACATTTATCGTTCCTTATCGCTGTAATTTATCAATGCGCGCGGTTCATTTAATGGAGATGCAAAGCCCCAGCCAGATCACATTATTCATGCAGCAAGCCTCACCAGTATAAAACTCTCACACTGAATACAATCGAAAATCCCATATGCTCACCAGAATCTCAAGACGAACACTGAAAACAATCACAGACAAGAAAGGACTGCCTCCGTCAATGTTTTACTCTGACGAAAGGGCTTTTACTGGATCAATCAATGATGCCGTTGTTATGCAGAAGATTATTGAAAAGAGGGATTTGATGCTTGGAAATTCTAGTGGAAAGCCAAGGTTTGTTACTGATGTCAATAAGCTCTACAAGACACTTCAGCACTAAAAATCTATAAAATGTAAATAAAAATTGTTTCAATACCTCACACCATTCGATTTAGCGCTTCTGAGTGTTGCTTATTTAAACCTGCACGCTCCTAATACGGGGCTTGTTTGTATTACGACGTGAAAGACACACATACGCTTCTGCTGGTATGCATACGTTTGTACAGTTACGAAATGTTATGGCAATGAGCTGGGCATCTGGTCTGTGGGCTGCCTTTCTCTCAAATGAAAATAATCGCCGGGGTACTACAAGACGCTTTGCTCTAATATTAATGAAAGACCCTTGAATTACTCTTGTCTTTGCTTTAGTGCTCTTGTGCCTGAGCCCCATTCGTGTGAATAGAGAATACGTGGCGCGCTATTATCAGTGACAAGGAATATGAAAGTCAAAGATTTAGGATCCATAGATCTGCTGGTTGTCATCTACTTTTAGACCGCTCTCGAGCAAACTAAACTTACAAATCATGTTTTTATTAAACTAAAATGACAATGAGATGAGGTATATGCAGTGGTATGAGGTGCTCCAATTATTTACATTGTATTTACATATTTTCCAGGTAGTGGTCAAATCCTTCTGCCTTCAACATGGTTTCATCAAAATGCATGTTGAACAAGGAATCTACCAAGTTGTAACTGGTTTCATCAGAAATTGGCATTGGACAAGAGAGAGTAGGAGTTAGATCTCCCAAATCTGTTGCGAGAAGAACGTCCAATGACACTGGCGTGTTTGCTGGTGAATTTACAAATGTTGAAGTAGGCGATGAAGTAATTGATGGCGACGGTGTAATATAAGACAATTCAGGACACGAGCCGTAAGAGTATTCCATTGACAATGAGCGTTGATGACGAACTGGAATTGAAATCACAGGCCTTGGAGTAGATTTATCATCCTTGTATGAGATTCCTTCCAATGATTTTGAATATCTCATTGGCGAAGTAGGTGCATTTGTTATGGTTTCCAGTGATTTTGACACCTTGAGGGGCGAAGTAACAGAATTTCTTCTCTTTGATACTTTATCCTCCTTTCCCTTCCAGGGCTGCCAGTTGAATGATGGGTTTGCAAGCTTAAACTCGTTGTGGGCTGCAGCGGACAAACTCATGAAATATTGGCGAACCTGAAATTAAAAACTCTTTACCTCTGGAGGTTCTTGTTTCCAGCATTCACTGGCGATTTTAGATACTTGATGAGATTTGGTAACGCCGTACATTTTAACTATCCTGTCTTTCATTGCTTTGCGGTAAATAAAGAACGAATTGCTAGGCTTCTTGACTGTTTCTTTTTCAGTTGACATTGATTGGTCCCCGTTTGTTTCCTTTCGTAAACTGTTTTGAGATTTTCCAATTGCTGGATGCGCTTTATATATTGGTGACTCCAAAGGTCACACAGCGAAAATCCAAAGGCAAAGTCGGGGGGAGGGAAGTTCAAAATCAGGCTCCGCCACACAAGAACCCCTTATTGCAAAAGTGAATAGAACCTCTGGAAGATTCGGAGCCGATTGGGGGATGGAGGTTCCGGCCATGCAAAGGTTAATGAAGGTTCAGGACTTTGTGAGTTGGATAGTCTTCCATGTGGTGTCCGGATGATGAGGATGAGTCAGGTTACTTGGTTGCTTGCAATAAGCGATATCCTCATTACCAACCATTGGAAATACTCAGGAAAATAGTGTTAGTATATCGGTAATATAAATTATTGTGTAAAATGGTTGTACGTGTAAAATATTCCATACTGGAAAGTCATGCTAATGCGGGCAATTATTATATTACACAAGGTCCAGAGAGTATATCTGCAGCCATCGTTAAATACAATAATCCTTGAACTGGAGATTACATTTAACGGAGCTCAGCAAAACCAGTCCTGCAAATTCAAGATCCTTGCCAAGCATACAAATTCTACTTTCAAGTTCCTGAAAGATGGCGGGATGACTGGCGGTAGACGATAACTAACCAACTGGATATCGCAATGCAATGCATTACATTTTCCACTTGGACTACCAGATCCAGTCCAAAATCTGGACAAACAAAAACCAATCACAAATGACAAAGTTGGTGAAAAAGGTTGCCAAGAAAAAAGTAAAGAAATTAGATGTAGAACAAGAGAAAGGTTCCATTTTATTAATGAGATGAAGCAATTGCCAAGATGCGGAGATGGAGGGATGAAGCTGTAAACAGTCTGTCTTTTCCAACTGCATTATTCTGGGGAGAAAAATTGATCTGTATTGCAGATAAGAATATGAATAATCCTAGGTATAAATTGTTAACCAGAGATGATCCATTGGATATTTACAGTTTAGCAGTGATACAATACCACAATAGCAACTGGTTGGAAGGGTTGCAATTGACAAAGCGGATACCGAAATCGAAAAGGAAAAGCTTGCTGAAATGTCAATTGCTGTCGAAATTGGAAAAATGGGAGGAAATATTGGAGGAATTAGAATCACCAGTCTCTTCAGATTTTGATGGATTGCTGCAAATGACAGAGATATCAGTTGATTCGTTATTATGGCAGATTAAAGGAGCTGCGCTTCAAAATAAAGCTTCAAAAGAACTCGCAAAACAGTGTTTTGTCAAAGCATTGAACATTGATCCGCACTGCTACCAAGTACATTTTGATTCAACTAGGCATTCGACTCGTTGCTCGACAGTTACCTGATTTCAACCGTAGAAGGGGAACAGATAATTCATGATTTGCCACTGGATAAATATACCGGAACAGAAGCAGATATCATCCAATCGTTATATATTTCAAAGTTGTCCAAGTATTGCAAAAAAGAGATATTCGGCGATGCAATCGAGACGATACGCAAAGCTGGATTATCAAAATGCATACTGGCGTCGTTATCAAAAGCTGAAGTTTATATGGCAAACTATGATTTTAAACCCGCATATGATATTTTGGAAGAGTATGTTTCAATAACCATAGAGCGCTGGAGCCCAACAAGTACAATGTGGATTTACTGGTTCCTTATATTATTTGTTTGTCGCAGATATCCAAGATTAATGTTTTGTTTGTGCTTGTACATGAGCTAGTTGATCTGTTTCCAAAAAGCTGTGTTACTTGGTTTGGTGTTGGTGTTTATTATTATCACATTGGGAAATTCATTGAAGCAAGGAGGTATTTCAGTAAAACTGTACAGATGAATCCACATTTCGGTCCAGGCTGGATTGCGTTCGGCCATTCATTTTCCTTGGAAGGCGAGTACGATTCTGCAATTTCTACTTACTCGAGTGCTAGCAAAGTGCTGTTAGGGTAAGCGAACCTGACGATAGAGTTCATTTGCCTCTATTGTATATTGGGATGGAACACGTCCAATTGGAAAACTATGCTCTTGCTCAAGATTTTTACAACTTGGCTTTTGAAAAGTGTCAATCTGACCCGCTATTACTGAATGAAATGGGGGTTTTAGAATACGCAAATGAGCAGTAATTGTATTTTAAGTAGATATACCAGCGCCATAAAGTATTTTACAATGGTGTGTGAAATATTGGAGCGTACAAAAGTATCAACAAAACAATGGTCGGCTACCTATTGCAATCTTGCTCATGCTCATCGCAAATTAGGGTAATTTGTTGTTTAGATTAGTAATTATGAAGAGGCAAGACGCAATTTCCTGCTGGTCACATGTGAAACTACAGCATTAGAGTCTGCCTATATTGGTCTCGGACTGGTAGCCTATTTTGAAAGTAACCTGCAAGAGGCTGTTGAGTGGATTTCAAAGGTGCGTTCGGTTAACATAGGCATTGTCTATAAACACAAGCAGCAAATATTGCCAGGATATTTTGGATGAAATTATAAACGAAATTGTCCATGACGCTGAAAAGCCGCTGTCCATACTCCCAGACAGTATTTGGGCCATTGATGTCGAGCAATTAAAGCAAAAGGCAAAAGACGACGAAATGGACATTGAAAACTTGGACGATTCCGACATACTATCAAACCCAGATGAAATCCTCTTTGAATACAACATCTCTTCGAAATCCGATCCATTTGTGGACTCGTCACCACCCAGAACACGAAAATCCCCTCGAACGAAGAAGGGGGTCAATGTTTCGCCTCCAGGTACTGGGCCTCGAAGAGGGCTCCTGAATTTTCAGCCAGAACAAAAAACTCTGCCCAGAAAACTGAGGTCTCGAATCAGTAATCCATTCGAGCCGTCGTATTCCGATGATCTTTCAATACCAGAAGAGCCAGAAGTAAACATTTTTGGCATCACTGAGACTCCAGACATGGATATCGACATGGATTTGGACGATGGATATTCATCAGAGTAATATAATATTTAAACTTTTTTCGCGTAATGTTGTCGACACACAGCAGCTCAATTGCGGAATGGACAAGAATAGAGAAAATAAAGTCGAATATAAATTTGGGGATTGATAGCTGCATAAAGGATGAAAACAGGACCCTAGGGCTGCATAGTCTCAAAGCAATAATAGTGCAGCTAGCGATTGAAGAGCAAGAAGTGTTCTTGATTTCTCAAACGTCACGAAATTGCGATATTCAAAGATTCCTGTTTGAAATAATAAAGCAGCCAAAATCGCCGTTGATTAAAGGCTTGTCTCAGGATGTCATATCCAGCTTGAATCTAATCCAAGGAATGGCACTATTACATTATCCTTCAAAGAAACTGGTTGCGTTAAATCAACGGATGAATATCCTGCTGTCGTTTGTTGCTACCGTAGATCAGCAAGTGCTGGTAAATGTTCTTGAAACGCTACAGGCAGTACTGGTTGATTCTGTGGAAAACAAAAGGATATTTGAAAATAATGGAGGACTGGAGTTGATTTGTTCTACACTAACAGCCTGGAAATCTGAAAGCGTAAAGTAAATCAGAGATAACATTAGTCACAAGTGCATCGAGTTGTTTGCCGTGTACCTTCAACAAGAAGCCAATTTGCCAGACTCGCAAAATTCTCTGATAAAGTCTGTGGAGGAAAAGAAAAAAGTCCTGAGCTCGCTTGTAGGCACAAAGTTTGTGGAAAAGTTGCTTGTGCTATTTCAATAAATTATATACTATATTTGTAGAACACCTTTGAGGTTAGCATGATCATATCCGCAGCTCCGCTCACACTTATTTCTTAATTGTCCATGTGCCATCGGGGTTTCGGAATCTTTATTTTCAAATAATAAGGCTGGCTGCATACCGCGTATTTGATAGTTAATAACTAGACGATCAATCTACACCACCTTCTCAATGGCCACTAAAGTTAAATCGGAAAAGAGAATCAAAAAGCCAATGAATTCATTTTTTTATTATAGACGGGATATCAAGGATAAAATTGTAAAGGAGTATGGGAGTATAGCTTCTCATGATGTGAGTAAAATCGCTTCGGAATGTTGGAAAAATGAATCAGTGGAGGTAAAGGAATACTACAAGCGACTTTCAAAGCAAGCCCATGAGGAACATAAAGCCAATCACCCGAATTTCGAATGGCAGCCTTGGAAAAAGAAGTCTACACCGACTGATGATGCACCAAGCGAATCTATACCAGAATCAAGCATGCCTCTTCAGGATTTGGAATCTCCGCCGAAAAAGTCAATATTGCCAAAGCTCACATTAACAATACCACAGGAGGGATACAACCTTTCAAAAATATCACCAGATGTCCTCGCATCAACATTGCTGGACACTGACGAACTGTATTTCAATTCCGACAATACCGTAACTTTCAAGCCGAAATCACCAACATTCCAAATCGCGGCTTCGGTGGAAGGATTTTTGGAAAACCCTTATGATCCAGTGGTACTGTCACCGCACTCTGAATGTTCTATTTATTCGTATCAAAACAATGATAACCCGTATGATTGATTATTTATATAATAATGTTAATAAATGCCAAATACAATTCTAAATAATCTATTATCTCTGTTTCTTTTTATGCAAACTGACCAAAGTGATATATCCCATTACTCTCCAAACCAATCCGATGACGACCATCATCAAAAAATCAAATAAAGTGCGGTCAAGCGTATATCCAAACCCATCAATCGCAAACTGGTTTTCATATACGTTTTCATAAACCTTCAGCGTTTCGGAAACTACTGTTAGCGATAAGCTTACATTGCGCTTCGCATCCCCACATGTTGAACTGAATTGCCCATAAAAAGTACAAGCCCCAGGATTTCGCTTGTGTGATAGTTGGCCCATATCCACAAAACACAGCACAGAATAGCGCTACAACGACTGCTAACAGGGTAGCGTTTTCTCTTTTTACAATTGTTGATACAAAAATAGACAATCCATAGACGCCAAAGTACATTAAGAGGATCATTGTAAACTGGGCCCAAAATGGAATCATTGGCTTTGCAAAGAAATATAACACTGAAGCAAAATGGAGGGAAGAGTAGACCATGCGGTACAAACTAGCTAAATTCTTGCCCTAATGTAAATACTTTACTTGCGATGAAATAGGCAATTGCGGAATGTCCTGACGAAGTGTATCTCCAGTAAATTGGTCTTTCTTCCGAAAAGATCCTTACTCCAGAAGGTGCAGCACTTAGTGCAACCGCTAATCCAGTTAACAATCCAAACTGAGGTACCGGCCAATAGAATGGACTAGTGGATAGCAGTGTGTATGGTTTAATAAACATGCCAGCGTACATTTCAGAAATCGAGCTGACGGCACCTCCCATCAAACTGCCGGCTCCTGCACCAACAAATATTTCTAACGCTATAGTCGATAGGGAACGGTATTGCTGTAATATACTAAGATTGTGACAATACCAAATTTGACGGATCAAGTTCACCCCTCTTTCGTTTACCAGCGCCGTAGAGTTGTCGTGGAAAGCCTCGTCAACCGTGTTTTCAGTGACTACAGTTTCTGAAGAGTTAAAGTCCTCTTGGCTTGTCTTTTCATCTGGTTGGGCAATCTCGGGATTGTTGAAGGATGGATAATCTTTTTCCAATGCAGCTTTCTTTTCACTGCCATATTCGCTCGTCCAGTGTGCAGCAAGTTCTTCCGAAGTATACCCATTCGATGTGTGCACTCCTCTCCCACATAAAATGTCCATCAAAACATCAGCTTCGTTGGAATCTGCAGGGAACTAATTTAGCCAAATATTACAATATATCCGATGCTTTCAAAATACCTCTTTGCTTGGTTTGTTGGTCCAAAGTATGCAACTCTTCCTCCAGGAACAATCATCATTACGTTATCGAATCTTCTAAAGATTTCCGGTCTAGGTTGATGAATCACAGCAACAATAGTCATTCCAATCTTTGCAATACTCCCCAACATTTCAGTGACTTCTAGTGCAGCTGTGGAATCCAATCTAACATTAGTAAAGCATTACCCAGAAGTTGGCTCGTCCAAGCATAAGCACAATGGCGTAGATGCAATTTCCATTCCAATATTTACCCTTTTGCGCTGGCCACCAGATACACCTCTCTCATTTTCATCTCCAATAATTTGGTGGGCAACATCTGTCAAACTATCGTTAATTTACAATTACTTTAAGGTATCCAATACCGCATCTACATGGGCTTCAATTTCCGTATTAGTCCAAGAAGATGGCGACCGAATTCGAGCTGAATGCAAAATATTTTCCCGAACAGTCAATTCGCGGTACATGATATCATCTTGGGGAACAAACCCATAAATCTTTTTGAATTTGCCCAAGGGAACTTCCTTGCCGTTAATCCAAAGGTTTCCAAAAGTCTTTGAAAGTTTTCCGCAGAGTAAATTCATAAAAGTTGATTTCCCAGCTCCGCTCTGTCCCATTATGGCAGTCATTTTTCCACTTTCAATCTTTCCAGAAACATTCTGCAGTAATCTTCTCCCATCTGGTAAATCATACCCCAAATTTTTGAATTTAAAATGCATTTGAAATTGTTTTCCGTTCATTGACTTTTTAAATGTGTCTGCTAATTTGAGGTTGACTTTTTGTTTTTCTTTTGTCGCTGTCTTGAAACTATCTACAAAGGTTCTCTTCTTTTCCATTGATCTTCGTCTTATTATCAAGCCAACTAATAATAAATCCAACAATAAACACGCAACTACTCCATTCAACGACAATTGTCTGGTAGTTCCTTCCGGGCAAACCGAAAAGAAATCACACTGTCTTGGTTGATATGTGCCTGTTGGACAGTAATGCTTTGCCGGGCACGGGTAAATTTCATTTGGTGTGGGACAGTAGTTTCCCCTGGTGCAAACTGTTGGTTCAAACAATCCCTGTGCTCCGCGATATCCGTCAGTGCAGCCTAAACCTTGCAGTCTAAGAAACTGACATTCTGGTGAAGGTATGCAGAAAACTGGTATAGAATTTGGGTTATTTGGTGTTATGAACGGGCAGTAATATCCTAAAGAACATCTGGGTTCTGTGTCTAGCGCTATTCCTGTAAAATTAGAATAGTAACAGGTAGACATTCTAAAATCAATGGAAAGTGCTCGCTTGACCCAAGAACAGTCCGGGTCTCACGTGATATTGATTTCTGTTTCGGAGAAATTTTTGAGTTTCAGATTGAATTGTAGATTATACCGTCCAAATAACAGAGTGTTTTGGTACATGTCCGGTAATGCACTGGCGAATCTGCCAACTATGTTCCGATATCCGCCGGCTAGCAAGCGATTGTCGGCCAAAGTCAGCTCCTGTTTACTGATGTCATTTCACCTTGACGATTGGATACATTGCCATTTCCAGTACAATTAATGGTAATCTGGCTGTATTTTGAACCCGGCAATATTTTGTTTTCCTGTTGAAACCGGTATGTAAACTGCAGATAAAAGCTTGCGATGATCATATTTCCGGTGATGTTTTTTGTTGAAATCTTGCGAGTCTCGATTTCTTTGCTGTTTTGGATGGACACCAAAGGAAAAGCTATTGAGCATGAAAGGGGAGGCCCGATTGCCGGAGTCGCATTAGGCAAGTAGCACACGGGTGAAATTTTTATTAAAAAACCCATTGATGAAGGAAATCAAACTAGTTAGAGGATGGCTAACTACCTTTACCCTCCTTGTTTCTGCCTCGTTTATCTGTATGGCCGTAACTTTGCTTGGCAGGGACGTTTTTCACTCTGAAGAAAGCTTGGCAGAGAATGGGCCTTCAAAAGTTGAATTCGATTTTGGAATCTTCTACTACTCATATTTTGCTGCCGATGTTGGGCAGACCAGCGATTTGATTCTAAACAAAACAGTCATTAAATCATATACGGAAGAATGTACACAGTTAGGGTATGTGACGTTTCAAGGAGATGCTATACTGATAGATCGCAACTTTTTCTGTTCAAGAAATCCTGCTTGGCAAGCTGTAGCACCACTATATCTCTCATCTTTGGTGTTACTTTTTCTGGTTGGCTGTGTAATCACGCTCAACGTGTCCTATGTTTACAAAAAACAGCCATCCGTCAAGGAATTCAAATACTACAGCTACATCTTCAAGGTAGTCACACTAGCGCTGATGTTTATCCAAAATTTACTCAAACTAGCCTTCATTATCCTTGTAAATGTAATTATCAACAGCAATTTGGTCAAGTACCCATCGCATGTCTATTACGGATGGGGTTTGATATTCGTGTCCGGAACGGCTGTTCTAGATGCGATCACAATCACATTCCTGCTGTTTTTTCAACAAAACATCTTTTTTGATATCCGTCAAATCCAAGAAATGCCAAAATCGCTTCCAAGATACCAACACCAATGATTTTAATAAACTGCCTCTGATTTGTCTCATTGATGCCTGTGCGCAGTGTACAAGACTGTGCGACGAAATGATGAGGGTTTCATATGAAAAGTCCCAAAAAGGAAGACAAAGTGTTGAAAATTAGTTGCAAATTAAATTAGAATGGAGAAAGAGGACGATCTCGACGACTCTTCGGAATTTACCAAAACCATTACCGAAGATACCACTCCCGAACAGCCATCAAAAATTAGAATGTCAGATATCCAAAGTCATTGGTACGCCTACTACGTCTTGCTGATACTCGTCTTGATCGGCTTGACTTCATTTACAATCGGAACAAGATTAATTTACCACTCCAATAATGTGCAGGATGTGGAGTTTAGCGGTGCGAAATTTGATTATTCGTTTGGGATATTTACTTTTTCTTACAGAATGACTGATATTGGAGGAAACGAGGCCAACTTGGCATACTCTACGAATTGGACAACACTGACCTACTCTGAGGCCTGTTCAACCACTTCGTTTTCAACGTTCAATAATAATGAAGGGGTTATCGACTTGCCATTCTTTTGTTCCAACATGACCCTCTGGCGATTTGTTCCGCCATTCATGATTGTCGCAATCACATTGGGCGTGTTTGCGTTCTGTTTACTGATTGCAAACGGCTTGATGTTTCGAACCTTTCATCTCTGGTATGATCCAACAACATTCAAGATAATCAACCATCTCAATCTGAAGCAGTTTTTCAAGTACTCTATCTTTTCATGTGTGGTGCTTCACTTTGCTTTTCAAGGGTGTGCAATAGGGCTGACAAGCGCAGTAGTGTTTCTGCACATGATAAAGATCCCATCGAGCGTTTCTTTTGGATGGGGAGCCATCATGGGTGCTGGTTCGCTCCTCAATGATATTTTCTTTTTGATTATGTTTGGGTCGTTGTATGAAAACGTGTTTATATGGAGAAGCAAGAATAGAATTTGATTATTGATAGTCTGTGTTTTATGAATCATGTGGCCCAACCTAAGGAACATCCTTGGTTTTCCGATGCATTAAGTTGACGGGCGGCCACGGTGTGTTTCGTTTTGACAGTTAAAAATGGGTAATAACCCTTTGTGAAATAGATGGCAATCCAGAGTGAAATTTCCGGTGAAACTGCTTCGCTTAAGCCCAAAAAGACTGGCGAGCAATCTACAATCCAGAAATACTGGTATGGATACTACCTGTTTATGATTGTGTTTCTAGTGGGGACAACTGCTTTTACGATGGGCTCCAGGTACATGTACGAAGCGAATGGGTTCCACGATATACAATTCAATGGGGCTGCATTTGACTATAGCTTTGGATTGCTCTCGTTTTCTTATCGCATGACCGATGATGGCGGCGATGCAGTAAACAGTGCATACCCTACTGAATGGCAAACTGTATCTTACAAAGATGCTTGCTCGGCTATACAGTTTTCTACAGATACAAGTAGCGGGCATATTATCGATGTGTCCTTCTTCTGTGGTAGCCGCTCGCCGTGGCAGATGGTTACCCCTTTCATGGTATTTGCAATCATCCTGGGATCTCTGGCCCTTGGGCTGTTGATTGCGAACGGTGTTACATTTGGGACATTTCACCTTTGGGCAGACAAGTGTCCCTGTGCAAACAGGTTTTGCCTGAGGCGATTCTTCAAGTCAACTATACTAATGTGTGTCCTGCTCCACTTTGCATTCCAATTGTCTGTGGTTTTGATCTCCGCGTCGATCGTCTTTTTCAATCTGGTTTCGTTCCCAACGCATCTTTCATTTGGGATCGGAACGTTTATATCAGTCTACTCACTGTTCAACGATCTATTCTTCATGATTATGTTTGTGCTGATGTATGACAATATGTTTGCGTGGAATAATATTAAAGTGTAAAATAAAAGTTGGAATTTAGAACTCGCCTGCAAATAAGAGTACAAAGGCGAGCCAGCACTACAGAAATGCCAGAGACCCTTTTAATCCTGCCAGACTTGAATCAATTTCAAGATCAAGATCCAATGGTATGTTCCAGCACTTTGTCTTTTTTCGTCATGGCACTCAATCATTTATCCAAAAACGTCAATCCGAGCCATGGACCAACATCGGAAATCACGGTCCGATAAATGACAGATTAAATAGAGTGACAAGTAAAGCAAAACGAATGAGCGATAGCCAAAATGACAGTAGTGGCGATGTGGTGATTACGATTCCAAAAAGTGCAACCCTTCATCTGACAATCCAAAAATATTTGTACGCATACTATATCTTCATGATTGTAATCTTGCTCACTACCAGTTCATTTACTTTAGGATCTCGTCTGATTTACCAAGTAAACGGGTTTCACGCAATCGAATTTAACGGAGCTACGTTTGACTACTATTTTGGCTTATTTTCATTTTCGTATGTAATGACAGATAGTGGCGACGATCCTAGCAACTATGTATACCCGACAGAATGGCAAACTGTGTCCTACCAAGACGCTTGCTCTACAATATGGTTCTCGACAGGCTTAAACAAAGGGCAGTTGATTGACATGTCGTTCTTTTGCAGCGGCAAGTCTCCTTGGCAAATAGTAACGCCATTCATGATTGTAGCCGTGATTTTAGGTATTTTAGCGCTGGGTCTATTGATAGCCAACGGAATCACGTTTGGAACTTTTCACCTGTGGTCGAAAAAGATACCAATTGCTGATAGATTCTGCCTCAGCCGATTCTTTAAATACTCTATTCTCTGCTGTGTGCTACTGCACTTTACGTTCCAATCCTCAGCTATGGCTCTGACTGCAGCATTCGTGTTCCTCAACATGGTGGCTCTCCCCAGCCATCTTTCCTTTGGATTAGGTGCCATAGTATCGACAGGCTCATTGCTGAACGATGTGTTTTTCATGGTAATGTTCCTATGTCTCTATGATAGTATGTTTGTCTGGAAACTTGAATGAGCATATATTAAAATTAAATTTCCTTTTCCAGAGTATCAAATGTAAGATTTTCACTGTAAGGAATTCCAAATCGCTGATCATGGTAAGGAAACAGAATCTGCTTTCCGGTATTTGCATATCCCCTGCGCAGGTAGTAATCAACAAGCTCTTTCCTAATGGTAATCACATCCATGGACACCTTTTTAGTGCTCCAGTTTGTTTTTGCCCAATCTTCCGCCTGCTTCAAAACATACTTGCCGATTCCCGCCCTTTGTTGCTTACCACTAACACAAAAACATCCAAAATGCACGCAATCGCCGTCTCTTTCCAAGTGAATACAAGCACACAGCTCTATTCCTTTTCTAAACAACAATAGTTTTTGACTGTCGTGCTGCACCATCTCAGAATACAAGTCGACAGTTAATCGAGTCCCAGAAACCAATCCGTTTTCAGATGTCCATCCATCGGTTCCTCTGTATGCATCGTTTGCCAAGTTGACAACCTCCTGCGCTTCATCTATCGTTGCAATTGTCAGCTCAAGTTCAAGCATTTTAAAAATGAAAAAACTGTGTGCCATTTATTGCGGATGGGTCTTTGGAGACTCATGACTGTGTATATGCTTCAAACGCATTTCTAAATGCTCTGCCGCTGTTCTGGGTTTACCATACACTTTTGTAGCAGACCGATCCTCAAATGACTCTGAGGACCTTTCAATAACCGAAATATTCTCGTTTAATATTTGGCTTGTGACTTTATCCAACGCAGTAGAGTCTTCGGCATGGCAAAAATATGCAATGGAATATCTAGGTATGGATCGATTTTTTGGGATAGTGACGCGATGGATGGTAGACCTGCTGTTACACAGTGGAATACCTGAAATACGAACCTGTCCAGTACTCCATCAAGTCGCCTGTATTTACTATTATACAATCATCTTGTTGGCCAACAGGGATAAAAGTATCTTTGGTTCCCGCCTGTACAATCTCCAAACCCCCTGGGTCTGACTTTTCCAAAAACAACAACGTCAACGATCCGAAATCCGAATGCCAGACATTAAATTGAATTACCCGTCAGCTCGAATAGTTTGGCTGTCCTGTTCATTACAAGCTGGATAGAACAGAGACCGCAAAACATCTCCAGACACCTTATCATACCTGTGCCTATTTGAGAAATATAGATCGCCTCCAGAACTTGAATCAATCTCCAAACAAGCCGCGTATGCCCGCAGTAATTCCATACAAACTCGATGGCATTCCTTGATGAGTTTATCAATAATTTCGCTATCCGCACTATCAACTCGATCCTTTCTGATGTTTAGCGCTTCCTTGATTTCGGTATTGCCAGATTTCTGATTAATCTTTTCACTTCCGACATGAAGCCATCCGGCATTCGTCCTGGGGATATATTTATACTTTTGTTTCTCTTCTGTTGATTTCGAAAAGAACTCTTTGGACTAGGATGAGGGAGATTGTACGAATGCAAAGTATTGGCCAATTAGTGAGGATGGGACATTGTGGTTTCTGATGTAAATGAACCCTGAAATTAATCATTATTACCGATATCCTTTAGCGCTTCTCGTAATTCATTGAGATCCTTCTTTTCTTTTAATCTCTGCAAGTCAAATGTTGTGAGCATTTAGGTTGAAAATTACTTGGCAAATTTTGCAGTAGGATGAACGCAATAAATGCTATCTTGCACCGGAACAATTCTATTGGTTAGCCAGTGCAAGTCATCCACATGGACTTTAAAGCTTGAAATTTTTCAAAAGCAAATGTTGAATCAGTTACAGGTAGAATTATTCATCATTTCAAAATACCTGAACCTTCACGAATATCATAATGTCAGATTTGCATTTAATAACACTCTGAAGCGGATCCCAACGCTATCTTTTCTCGGTTACAAAGAAACACAGCTAAAGGCTAAAGATCCATCAGAGTTCATGATGCTCGATCCAAGTTCCGCTGCACAAAATTTCGAATATATTGTAAAGCAAGGACACCTGCACCAAGCCAGGATATCTATACATTTAATATCCGAGCAAGAATTGAAACCATTATTCCAGTACCTCCAGCAGACTCAATCACTGGAGATGCTATTACTATTTTGCGAATATTACCTTGAATTCGGAATTGCTTCAAAATCCCTTTATTTGAATGTATTTCATAAAGCGATTGAGCAAGGAAATATCAATCTGGTTTGCAGAATGTTGCAGGATATTTCTCCATCTGAAGGGTATTTGACGGCTATATCAAGTGGAAATTTAGAGATTCTGCAGGTATTCGTTCAGCACGGACTAGACCTGACGTTAAATAGCAGTATCTCAATTCGAAGAGCATGTTTTTTTGGCCATTTAGAAATAGTACAGTATCTACTGGACCGCAATGTAGATCCTACATGCTTTAGGAACGATGCGTTCCGACAAGCGTGCCATCAAGGCCATTTAGAAGTAGTGCAGTTGTTGTTGCAGGATGGCCGGGTAAATCCCACCGTGTTGAAAAATGAAGGTTTGCGAAAGGCTGCAGAATATGGTCATCATGAAATAGTACAACTGCTGTTACCGCACTGTGATCCACGAGTAATGCATAATGAACCAATTCGGTTTGCCTGCGAATACGGACACTTAGAGACAGCCAAGGTGCTGTTAAACGATACAAGGGTGGATCCGAGTGGTTTAGACAATTATGCGATTAAAAAGGCAAGCCATAATGGATACGATAAGGTCGTCGCATTACTCTTGCAAAATCCATTGATCAACCCCGCTGTAAATAATAGTGAGCCGTTTAGATTAGCATGCAAAGCAGGCCATACTAGTGTTGTTTCGATGTTTCTAAAAGATTCAAGGATCAACCCTTGTTGCGGTTCAAATTATGCCATTAGGATTTCTAGTGAAAAGGGCCACTATGGTTTGGTGGAACTGCTTTTGAAGGATGGCAGGTGTACTCCCGCTGCAAATAATAACTATGCGGTCAGGCATGCACAGAAACACAAGCATGCCAAAGTGGTGAAGTTGCTCCAAGATGCCATGAATATTTCTTCCCAATAAATTAGTTTGGTCATAGATTCTGGCAAAGTTGTCCACGACATTAATCGTACAAAAAGCTACCACATAAGAACAACCCTTTGTAAACAAAAAATGCTCCCTGTGAGATTCGAACTCACGACCTTAGGATTATGAGACCTACGCTCT
>JADIIU010000035.1:0-117914 GCA_027603945.1 Terramyces sp. JEL0728 | reverse complement strand
ATCGCAGAAATACATCAGTTGATCTGGTACTGTTCTTTGTTTCTCGAAATGTTTGGGAATTGCAGAAAAATGTCAGTTCCGTGCCCACTTACGCTTCTAAACTCTAACGATCCTCCAAAATACTTGGCGTAGACTCGGGACATTGGTAAACCAAAGCCAAGCTTTCATTAAATCTATTTACCCCTGCAATAGGTCCGCCGGTAGCTTGAACCATTGACATTTTACTTTGACTAGATAAAAAGTCATCATCTTCTTTCTCCACCGTGGTAAACGAGTATTCCCAAACTCGAGGTTGGTCTTGTCAATAGCCAAGTACCTTTTAACGGAATACCGCCGCCCTGATCCCTGAATCTAATTATCACATCATCATTGGATCTTCCTATGCAAATTTCAATTGGAGGATGTTCAAAACGGTTTAGTTTTTTAGATTCTTCCACTGCCATAAGTAAAGGGTACCTGTAGCTCTCATAGCGTTCTTTATCAGCTCCATGAATATATATTCCATATGTACATTGATATAGGCAAATCTAGTGTCGGTAAATCCAGAAATTTCGTAATCTGGAGCAGTGCCATAGTTGAATTCACACAACTGTTGGACATAATTGCAAATGGAGGTTAATATCGTCGTGGGCGAAGCTTGAGTATTAACTACACCGATCCATCCTGCTCGTGGTGATTGTAAAGACATGTAATGCTCAGCAATTACCCTTATACCTATTCTTGCCCGAATCATTTCATCCAGAAATTCCTGTTTTGAAGACTGCGACATATACTTTCCACATTCCTTTAGTTAGACCGACAATACCATAAATCCTTTTGCTAAATTTGGAATTACACTCTGGTGAGATTCGGTAAGTTCAGCCAACACACTTGCATATTCTCTCTGCAAATCCTCAGTCTTTGGGTTCGGAAATTCAATCAGTCTTGAAAACGAATCCCTATATAATTCATACACCTGTGAAATGTAAGGATTAACTCCAACAATGAATGGAAGCTTTTCGATTGCTCTTACTCTTCTCGCAAGACGAATTGGCAATTCTCGGTGGACATATAAAGCACATACGCTTACATCCTGTTCAAGTGTCAGCAAATAATCCAGCGTAACTGGGTTGATGTTTAATTTTGAATATTCTGCAATCAGCGGGCTGTTGAGCCAGACTTTGTTATGAGTGCTCCGCATATTTTGAAGGGTGGCATATTTAGCTGCTGTTTGTCGAATGAGTGGGTGTAATCTTTTTGTTCTCTGAACAAAATGGCTGATCATTTTTGAAACAAATTTATGTTGCCCCAGCTTATTAATGCTACATTTCATGAGCATCGAGTTATTGCATGAGCATCGAGTTATTGCATATGTAAATTTGCGATGGTGGAAATATCAAGAATTGCCTAATGAATCCGTCGAATATTCTATAAAGCAAACTATACACTGAAATTACACTTTGGGTTAATTTGACTATTGGGATTGGTTATGGTAGGTCCATACTGGCCCGACGCGTTCTCATAATTCGCATAAAAACAAACAACTAAAAACTTCCTTAATGCATCCAGAAAATTCCATATCGCCCTTCGTGGAATCTACAGAGCAATTGCCGTCGAATGAAGATGAAATAGAGCCTATCACGCCGATAATAGAACCAAATACTCCAGTTATACAAGCAGCAACACCAATAGATTCATGTGGAATTCAAATTATCGACTATGAACCTAATCAAATTGCAATCTTGATTCCAATAGCAGAAGATGAAGATGAAACCCCGCTAGCGCAGCTGTATCCATCAGCAAGCACCATGTTGTCAACTGCAACTTTAGTAGAAACACGAGTAATTGACATCCCACCACCGCCATATTCTACAGAACCACCACCGCCGTACGCAGAAAAAGTAGGACTAACTGCCAAGCTCCACAAACTACTGCGCAAATACGTGGGGATATTTGTTACAATTGATATGGTAAGCTAAACTAACATAGATCATGAATCTTTTATTGTTCTTTACCACTAGTTTGATGCATGCTTCAACTGATGAATTTTACTTGTCAATTATCATTCCGCTGTTTTACTTATTTGGTGCTATGATTGGTATGGTTGGATTCCAGTCGATGAATATCAGGATGATGGGGATATACACAGCAGTAACGTATGCGAGATGGAGTGGGGATGTTGCGATTGCAATTTACTCGTTAGCTATTCAACAAACAGACTATTTTGATATGCCATCCGTAATATTTGGCATTACGTATCCAATGATTGGCGTTCGTGGATTCTATAGTGTTTTATATCCTTGTTACAACTTGAATTTGCCAGATATGCAGTGTGGAGATATAGTTTCCGGGATGTACCCCGCGTTTTCATTTATAGTAAGCATTGACTGATGTAGTTATTTCCGCAATTTGGAGCTATAACGCTAGTAGCCATATTTGTTTATTGGAGGTTATTGGATGAATATACTTTTTCATGAAATATCAAGGTTTAGAATATATTATTATGCTTGCTTATTACAATTGCCAAATTCCAAATTATTAACTGATCCTGATTGAATTCTAGTTGAAACTATGGTGCTGCCCAGCGTAAAAGTACTACGCAAAGACGCGTTTGGAACTTATGAATTTTACAGTGAATATCCCAACAATAGTATACAGCAACAGACACAGTCATGCAACGGAAATTAATGATCAATTGGATGCGGAAGAGCTCCCTGAATATGAAGCTGGCTGTCAAGCACCTCCACCATACGCGGAAACTGACAAGTATAATGCGGATGCCGCCAATACAGTCAGAAAGATCATTGCTTATTGGGGATGTTTTTCATTCGTAATTATGTAATTGAAGTAGTTGATGGATGTGATGTTGTTTTTCTTTTTGTGTCTTGTGATAATGGGAAACTATGTACCGGCATACGGCTTGGTTGTCCCACTCCTATTCATGGTTGCAGACTTGCTGAGTCTGTACTTTGTTAAATTCGACAATGCAGCCCTTGGCGCTGTTGTTGCGCTTTGTGTAGGAGTGCGATGGGGTTTGGATGTGTATACAGTATTCATGAATTGGACTGCAAATAATCTCGAATATTTTGACATGCCGGTATTTGTGATGATCTTTACTCTCCCGATATCTGGAGTCAGACCATTCTACAGCATCCTATTTCCATGCTTTACCCCTATGAGCATGCAATCCGTGTGCGAGGAAACACTGACCAATGCGTTCCTCATTTTTCTTATAGCTGTAACAAAGACCTAATTATAGTTGATCCCCCAATGTACTTTTTGGTTTATAGTTTTAATGAATAATTATAGAATCCGCCTTGATAATAAACTAAGCTGACTTATTTGTACTACCATTGCATATGCCTCCTGTCCAAATCGAGCGGGGAGCGATCACAAACAATATTGAGTTTGGACAATTCAGCTTGTGCTCGTCTCAGCCCGCTCGGAATTTAGAGAAATCAATCGCGTTGCAGGTTACAAATTGAATCCCTTCAGATTTCGTTGGACCAGGTTGGGCTTTTGTTTAGTACCCAAAAATAACACTGAAACAAAAAACGCCATACCAAATCGGATCAGAAGACAAAGAGTGGATCGCGGTCTTTTTCTTTCAAATCACAACATGAATAATTCGACTCTGGACAATGTCCCAAGCTCCAGTCTGAATGCACTCCAATGGCTGACATCCAGCATCGTATTTATAGGATTCTTTCTAAATTTTGTAGTCATTGTCGGGATTATAAAATCAAGAAATCTGCGGGGAATAGCTGATGTGTGTCTTAACATCAACTTGTCGATTTCTGATCTATTCTGCAGTCTGACATGGATCGCTACTCAAGTATATATCAAAGTATCAGGAGAACCGCTGGAAAATATTTGTGAAGTTCAAGGATTTGTTTTGTATTTATTTCTTGCGTCCTCAGTATTCACATTAATTGCGATTGCTATATTTCACTTTAGGGCGATCGTTTGGGAAAAAGGATTGGATAAATGGTGGGGTGTTGGGCTAGTTATTGCATTCATATGGATAATTTCACTCGTAGGTGCTGCGTTTACTACCGGCATTGCTCTTGTGGACAGCAGATATACTATCCAGCCGTCTCACTTGTATTGTTTGAACGATTTCAGTAATTCAACCACCACATTGGTAAAGTTCTTCAATTATGGTATATCTGGGGTGCTGTTCCTAACTCCTTTCTTTTTGGCATTCTCGTACTTTATGATCTGGAAGAAACTTCACAAGCACAAGCTGTTTGTTCCTCAGGCATACGCTTCCAAAAGAGTGTCGTCTGCAAACGCATCGAATAGCTCAGAGAGACAGCAACTGGATGTAAATGTGATGATTATTAGACGAGCTTGTGGTCTATCTTGTTGCTTTGCATGTGTATTTTACTTTCAATCCATCATTTTCGCATATCAAATTGTTGCTGGAACAAGAATTAACTGGCTGTTTGATGCAATCGGTGCTTCTCTAGTGTCACTTAACACTATTGTTAATCCCGCACTATTTTTGACGCTGGATTACAGATGCAGAAGAGCATTAACGGAGATATTCTCAAAGGAAGAAAAGGAATTCGAATTCCAATATGTAACAGACTCAAACTTGTCTAATAGAAAGTAGTTTATTCAATTTTGCTTAATTATGCTGAGTGCTTTCCGATCAAGCCAGTATTGAAATATGCGTTTTCACTTGGCAATGTTTTTGAAAGGGAATAGTACATTTTCGCTGGTTCAAAGTGGAAGGATGACGCGACTAGAGAGACATTGAAAGAAAATTCAAGCAAAGATTTATTAAAGCGGCTTATCTTTCATTTGATCCTTGATCATTTCAATGACTTTGCGATCCTGCAAAGTGCAGCCAGCTTTGGTGAGTCCGTTCTTTGTTTCAATAACCAAATGATCAGATTCTGCAACTCCTTGCCATTTAAAAGCCCGAGACATATCCAGACTCCACCATACCGAAGAGAGTCCCATCCCCCATGCTTTGTACTGGATTCTGTCTTTCAATTCGAAAGCCTCATTTGCAAGGCCGACTTTCTGGATGTCTTCATAGGGAATGTAAGTCGAGAGTCCTAAAGGAAAGTAAAAGTATTTGATGACAACGTGTTTGTCGGTTAGGGTCAAGTAAGCGTCATCATGGAGCGTTTGTTCCATTTTGGCAAAGTTTCAATTGTAGTGATTCGACTCATTGTTCAAAAAGCAGATAACAAATCGCAAGATAAAATACAATTATTTTATACATAACGCTAACCCCAAGCCGGCGTGGTGGAGTAGTTCACAATCAGCGTTCCTTCCAAACCAAACATTTGATCCAAGTCAAAAAGCAAATCATCCGGCGAGGGACAGAAAGCGCTGTTGACGTAAACATAAACCGACTGCTGGAGCTCCTTTTTGATGTACTGAATTACTTTTTGGAATGTATTTGCGGACGATAATTTAAACACTTGCTGCTTGAGAATTGGCGCACTTCCCACTTGCTTTAGTCTAATTACAACTTTGTAATGCTCCTTCTCCTTCATTTTGAGATGTGATCAGGGTTTGATTTTTTTTAATGGCTCCAAAAACACTTGCACAGAAACAAGAAGGTATTCGTCATTAACAGTAGAGTAACTACAATTAACATTAGCAAGTACGGTTGATTTAACAACAGATTAGCGAATATCTTGAAGAAATACGATGGTGTGGATCGAACAAGAAATAAAATCATTACGGAACTGGAACCGCCAAAACCAAAGAGACCGTTTACCTCTGCTGGCATAAATACAGTCAAGGAGTGTGAGAAATGGAGAAAAGATATTGTGGATGAAATATTGGAGAAAATTGAAGAAATATCAGATCGTACTATTATGTTAATGTAGCGAATATGGATGAATACAAAGTGAGGGATTACAACGATGGCATCAACAAGCTCATCAAGGAAAAGAGACATTGGGAACACAAGATTATTGAACTCGGAGGACCAGATTATATTGTACTTTTCCAGCTAAATTAGAAACGCGGAACAGTCGCAATTGAAGCGGGTGGGAGTACTGTTCCTGGTACCAAAGGGTACAGATACTTTGGCATGGCAAAGTACTTGCCCGGTGTAAAAGAGTTGTTTGAACAAGCAGGTATGTAGAAATCGATCTGGATAGTCGATCCTTATTGTCAAAATGAACTGATTAATCGCTAGCTCAAATGCAACAAAAGATTGCACCAGAAGAGCTTATACAAAGGGTAGATGCGGATTACTATGGCTTCAGAGATGAAGAAGATGGCTTGCTGCTACGGTACGAATCGCTATTGCAAGCAAGCAGTATTCGCTATTAATAGTAGAAAAAAAGGAAATTGTAAAGAGTGATGACGGCAGCTTTGATCTGGATTACATCAAGCCAAAGAGACCGCCTTCTTTTGAGGATATTGAAGAGTGGATGGTTAAAAAGAGACAAAAGGAGTTGGAAGAAAAGTATTTGGGTGGACTAGAAGCGTAATAAATCATGTTAATGTAAATTAAAGTTTGAAGGCAGATTTCTCTGTATTTTCAGTTCAAGATCATCCGCAACTATCAACACTGCTCTACCCTCCAGTTTCATTCAAGAATATCCAGAATACTGCATATTCGCTGTCCGAAAGTTGAATCCAAAAGTTGAATCTCAAATGAGAGACAACAAGAAACGATGCGGCATAACTGTCCACCAGAACATTGAGAATACAGATAAGCTAGGTACGACTTGCCCAGAATATCCATTCAAAGATAAAGAAAGGCGAAAAGCAAAATATCCACCAAACGAATTTAATGGCAAAATGTACTTGGGTATATATTTCTAATATAGGCATCTTGGATCCCTCGCTGCCATTCTCAATCTTTTTGTGGTATGAACAACGTACTCTATATTTAAATCTAGGTTCACCAGATGATCCTGAAATCGTTTGCGTTGACATAACTGTTGATGGAAAGAGATCGCCTGGTTGGATCCTTAAATCTGGCAGGCAGAATGGTGTATGTGTTGACAAGGTATTTTATAGAGGACAAGATTGTCTCTTTGAATTTGGGGGTTCAAACTCTGACCAACCAGTTGAATTAATCAGCGGCATGGTCCAAGCTACATTTTGGAGGGGTAGCTATTATTAATCCAGTAATGAAAATTGGCGGTGATGACTTTGATGAGGAAATGCGCGAAGAGTACATTCCCGATGAAGGTATGCCTGCAGTAGCCATATTGACCTTTTACTACAAAACAGCGTCGCTGTTGCAAAATATGCCAAAAAAGAAACCCCACAGTTTGAATTCCGAATTGTCCACTTGCTTATCTTCACCAATTGTCCAGTCAAAGAACAAGTACAGTTTTGACTTTTTGGATTATGAAAATCCAGCCAAAATAGGTATATGCGGTCTGATTAGATTTTGATTTCGAAGAAAGAGATCCGCAAGTGTCTACCTCGCTTGATATGGAAGTTGACGAAAAGGAAAACGTATTTGTCGTCCCAAAAAGTGTTAAAAAAGACAAAGTGGAGATGTCTGAGCAAGCTACAAACGAGCCTTTAGCACCAGGCAATGTTGTAATACGACCTCCGACACATATTTTCTCCGATTCTACAAAGAAGCCATTCGCAACAGTTCAATCCAACACTGAAACTCCAAACAAGACTCTACTTGATGTATTGGCAGAAACTGCCATCATGAGCGGCTCCTTTAAAGACCAAAACGGCAGCAAGGCAGTATCTCCACCAGAAAAGGTAAGGCCAAGTAGAATTCTCAAAGAACTAAAGAATCCTTTCCGGAGAAGAGTAAATCTGCGAATCTACGAAGATAAAACCCAATACTCTACTTTTAGGATCACTGTTGAAAAATCAAATATGTCTGAAAAGAGAATTAACCACTGTATTGAAACTGTTTTCAAATCAAAACAGCAAGAGTTGCAAAAATACAAAGTTGTGTGGTTTGGGGCTGACAAATCAATGAAAGAAATCTCTGCTATTACCAATGATTCTTACAGTGATATCCGGCAGATTAGAGCAATCAAGTGCTAGCCATTCTTAATAAACCAGTTTCATATCTTGGGTACGCAAAGTTTATTATGATTCGGTAAAGAATAGTGATTTCCGCACAAAAATACAAAATGGCAATCTGATCATATTCCCTAGCTATTTATTTTTTTGAGCGATTTTCCCATGCGAGATATTCTGGCAGCTGATTGAATCTGTTTTTGATTCCCAACAGCTTTGGGTATCCATCCAACACAGTTTTAGGAACCCCACTAAGGAATCCAACAGTCATCATTGAAACCAAGTAGGATACAGCTATATCTGCAACAGTAGTACTATTCCCAACGCAGAATTGGTCAGATTCAACGTAGCTTTCCAAAGCACCAAACATTTTCGGGAATTCATTTTGGACATATCCTTCACGCATAGCCAGTCTCTTAGCATCGTCTGTTTCTTTGAACGAAGGTGCTGCAACATTTCTGATATCTTCAGTGAAATCTACAATGGCATCAACCTTGAGAGCCAACAGTGGGTCTTCAGGGTACAAGTTGCCGATTTTCCCAATATATCTTAGGATTGATACCGATTGGCAGTATACTTGGCCGTCTACAGTGAGACAAGGAAGCTGATGGAAAGGAAAGGTGGATTTGCGCTCAGCGAATTCCTCCTTGGTGAGTCTTTCATCTTCAAATGGGATATTTGCGAGCGAAAGGGCCACTCTGATGTTTTCTCCGCGTCCACGAAGATCGAAATAGGTTAACTTGATTTTTGGAGCTGTCATTTTTGCCTTATAATCAAACAAAAGTTTCCTTGATTTATAGTAGCGCCTCAGACCGAATAGCCGAAGGTAAAATTTCGGCCATTTACTTATATTTTTACCCGCTCGCGTATTCCCGAATAGAACCTTGAAACTTGATGCATTAGGAAAAAGGTTTATTCAATTCAGCAGGTTTTCAATATCAACTGAAGATCGTCTCTTTGGCGTACCAGCAATGTCTGTGTGCTGGGATCTTGTGACTGACTGCTTCTCCAGCTCTTTATTGACCCAAATGATATATTCTACTGTATTTTCCAACACATACAGTTGTTGGACATTTTGCTGTCTGGCATTGGCTGGAACCAGCGCTTTCAATTGATCCATATACCGTTTAATCTTTTCTCTGCGAATCTTTTCTGTAACAGAGTGGGGAGCTTTAGTTCGAAATCGAAGTGCCATTGCCAAATTTTGTCATAGCATTTTATGAATAGGACCAGGGGATAATATGGAAAAGTGTGCGGACAGCTTTTGGCTCTCAATCTGCTCCATCAAGCTGGATTCATTAAGCATGCAAGACACGTTTCCATTGAGTATTTTGGATCCTCTGATTTGAGCCCGCTTTATGTAATTTAACGGCGCAGCTATTTGGATTGATTAAATTGCCAAGGTGACTTGATTACGTTAGATTAGGCGGAACTTGCAAGTAGGTTTCTAATAACGGTCCGTGAAAGAGTCCTCACGGAATGCATCTGTACCTATGCCGGTAATACCCCACTAAGTGAGGCTAGTGGTTAAGATAATTACAATATATTTTAAAATGATTAGCACAGTAGATTTTCAATCTGCATCGTTTTTGGGCTATTACCAGGAGAATCCAACATTGATTTCGGGCTGCCTGCAGACTCTATGCTGTTGATTATCGAGGTTTTCAAAGTTACAAATGTTGATTGAGGAACAAACTCTGTCAATGTCGGCGAGGAAGTCTCTGAATCTGCTTGGATGCTATTAGCAACATACACAGTAGATTCGTTCATGACAATGTTGTTCTGCTTCAATACCTGCTGGACAGATTTGATATACTGAACAGTGTTTTCCAAGATGTTCAATTTTTGGACGTTATTCTGAAAGGAAGAGTGCGGTACGAGATCTTTTAGCTGGTTGATACAGTCTTTAATTCTGCCATTAACAAATAGCTACCTTTCCCGTCGAATCTTTTCAGTCAAGGAGTGTGATACCTTTCGTTGCTTGTCTCTGGTCATGGAATAATTTTCAAATTCAATTTCGTGCTTCCTGGTTGTCATTAATGGGCTTGTTTAATTTCCTGCTTTTTATTTCCTTTTTGGATGCATGGGCATCTGATCTTGTGAAGTGCAGGTGCTGTACTACCAATTTAATTAAATTAAAAAGCTTGGAGCGAAGGGCCGTTAAATTCAGGTCACAGTGTTAACGGGCGGTTATCCAACGATTGCTGTCCTTGATTGCTGAGACATATTGCCTCCTAAACCATTTCTAACTTGAAAGAGGCTAAATTATTGATTGGATGGAAACCTGTCAATCACCCCCCAAAACGAACGCAAAAAGTTGTGCAACTGTGCGTCAAAAAAGAAGACCAAACGACAGGCGCTAAGATTAAAGTCACACTTTACTTTGATGCGTTTCGAATGGAATATTGCTCGTGATCTGAACCTTTTTGGCCGTTGCGTACAGTATAGTGTCAAAAATTCGAAACGGGCAGAGCTACGGTTTGCTTGAGTTTACAAAAAAGTCATATTCCAGTCTACGAGATTGGACACATTGATAACATCACGGAAGAGTAATCAATGTATCTCGGGTCAGTTTCAAGTATGACCCACGATAGAATAGATTGCGGTCAGTGGGAGATGACAATGGAAGACGACCACTTCACACAATAAAGAGTCGTGATCATCCCTATTAATCTGCTGCTAACCAAATCTTGCCGTGATCGCTTCCATATAATCAACGCTCCGTTATTTCAAAGAATTATAGGTGCATCATTTTATCTGCGATTAGGATTAATCCATTTGGTTTGCTGAAAACTTTGCATAAATGGAATTGCCTCCAGAGCTGAAAATTGCGATTTTTTCATATTTAGACCTTCCAGACCTGTTTATATTGGAAAGAGTTTGCAAATCATGGAAGGATATACTTGCCGATACTAGCGGTAATAGTCTTTGGGCACTCTTGATTTGCAGAGTATCACCACAACACTCTCCACCAAAGTTAATAGAACCAAACTGGAAACAAGCCTGTGTTAATTATTACAGATCGCTTCATGGCTGGAGGCAATTTGGCAGGGAAGTTGATGGTTATATAGCGGTTTCTACTGATTTATTTGAGAATCATCCCCTTGTCGAATTATCACAAATACAGCCTCCCATGCTGGTAAATGTTCTAGACCAGCTAGGCTCAGAGTTTGATTCCGACGACGAAGAAAGTATTACTAGTTCATTTACAGCTTCAGATATATCTCATCACGATCGTAATACCAAAGCAGCTTTAGGGGACGAAAATGATATTTTTGAAACCGCTTTACCCTCAGATTGTAAAGTTATTAATGTAGAGGGCAGATACTGCGTTCCTATGGATGCGGAGAATGTTCCAAATAGCGCGCCTGTGCAACTTTTAGATGGAACAATTTGCATATGTGTAAGTGTATATGACCCGAATGCACCAGAAGATTTGGTATTTTGCACAGTAGATCCTTGTGCAAATACTGTTCGTCCTATTGCTGTAATTCCGGAGCGGTTTAGTACTATGACCACGAACAGTTCCAACTGGATTGGCTGGTTTAATGAAGACTTGGTGTTGCTATGGAAACAAGGACTTGAAATACCTTATTCGACCCATATGGCTAGAAAAAATACTGGGTGGAGCAGTAGACGATTGTATGGCGACTATATTCTTCAATTGGACAATGTCGACGAAATAAGCTTATGGAAAATACCGTCGGATTTCTCTCCTCCAGTCCAATTATGGGAAACAAATCACAATCTTAGTGTACTTTCGGTAGATTTGAATTCCTCTGTGGTAGTCTGCGAAGTAAATTCAGAAGACTTTACGTACACGAGGTTCTTATTCTTGGATTTCAATACAGGTGACTTACTCAAATGTCTAACCATACCGCATCTACACGGGGGACATGCACATATTGAATGCACGGCTGTTTCTCGATTTCATTTGGTTATTTACTACAGGATTCTTGAGGGCACAAATTACAACTACTTTTCGGTTATTAACCTTGCTACATTTGAAACCAATTATACGCTTGACCTTACTAATGATGTGTATCCCAATTGTCCTGTTGCTTTAACACTCACGAACGATGAGCTTGGGTGGGTTGGATGGGACCACCATAACGGATTGCATCTGCTATACCCAGGCAAAGGCAAAGCTGTATCCAAACAAAGACCAAATATTGATCCGACGGTGGAAGGAGTAATGGGTTTTTGGATCACGTATGAAAGAAATGGAGTGTGCGATGCCTGCTGGTGGAGGATCCCAATTCAAAGCTACACCGAATTGAGAGATTTATCATCAGCTACTTTTTAAAACATAATATATTATTCAATCTAGTTTTTTTCAGGGTTTGGAACACCATGGATTTGCATGTATTCGTCAACAACTTCATCCTCTTCAGGGATAATTACGGTACCAACTCTGCCTCTATTGAATGAGTCATGGACTATGATTAGCTTGAAATACCTTCGCGGATCTTGGCAATATGAGCTACAAAGTCAACCCCTTTCTTCAAATCAAGCAAACCAGCCTTGTCGATTAACTGAGTGCTCATTTGTTGGTATTTGGTTTTGGCTTGTTGGAATGTAGTCCTGGTAGCAACCAATTCTTTTTCAAGAGAAGATGATTCGGAAGTGCCTGGCGAACGAGCAAAAGTCCTAATCATCAATAACAAAGTACTTTAACTTTTTTTCTTCAAGCTGCCCCAATTTGGACCCATATGCGTCTAGCTCTAATCTACTAGTGTGTTGTAGTTTCATAGTATTAAGAGCATCGGCGATTGCCTTTTTGCGGAAGGTTTCGAGGAAAGCTGCATAATGATCGTAGGCTTGGATTAGTAGCGTACGCTCTTTGCAGACACCCATGTACGATTCACTTAAATACAACATATTTTCACGTATTGGACCTGCAGATTCTTGAACACTGTAATTAACACAAATTTACCCTTCTTTCTTGTACCAAAGAGAAAGTTCTGTTTCAACGTCATTCACCTTGGCTAAACCAGTCTTTTGACGAACAACTAGCTTTTCCAAACCTTCAAAGTAATCATACATTTCCTGTACATGCTTAATAGCTTCCTCGACTTCAGGCTGCGAAGTAATATGTGCCCATTGTGCACCTAATTTTTCTTTAAACCGTTGTTGGAACACACTAAAGAATTAGTAACTGTTCTAATGACCGGGTGAATCTGAAGGACTCTCCCGGGATATCTTACCGATAACTCCGGTCAAGAGCCTCCGGCGCACCCTTGGTCAATCGTGCTACTTGCCTAGAAAAGAATTCAGCAATCATATACTATAATCAGTAAAAGGTTACATCTGTTCGGGCATTAAATTGCTTGGATTTAGAATTATCTTCTAGCGGACTGCTGAAGGAGGTGGGCTCTGCCGGTAGTGGAGCATTCTGTGTAGACTTTGGAGCTTGTGCTGCAGAGTGCGGGAGAGGAGTATTGAACACTGGTTGAGCAGTTGCAAATGTTGGGATTTCGGATCCTTTTGGAGCTGGTGTGCTGGTGTCAGTTAATCCAGTTGCTTGGACCAGTTGAAATCCCTCAACCGCATTATTTGCCTTTGATTTTTCATTTGGGGTTCCGACTTCTGCTGCTGGAGCTGCTGTGTTTTCAGCGGTGGAGACAGCGTTTTCAACTGGAGCGGGTTTATATTCAACTTCTGTAGCTGGGTTTACAGGTTCAGGGACAGATGCATTTGGGAACTGTTTCCCTAGGGGAATGTGATCTTCCTCAACTGCTGCAGCTGGTTTGTACATTGATTTCTGCTCTTCTTCTTCTTCATAGTCGCTTTCGGGTTCATAAGTATATTCAGTGTTTGCACCAATGTCACCTTCGTGTAATTCTTCTCCCAACATTGTTTGTGTTGAATTTTTTTTCACTCCACTTTCCATTTATTGCAACAGCCACGTTTCAGCCATAAATCCCTCACAAAGAGGGGCTTCCAATGGCGTTTCACGTGAAATTATCACTTTTTATTAGAAATACCATTTACAGCTGTTTACCACCAATGTGGAGATTTTGATGATTCTAGGATTAATTTAAGCTACCACAGATTGGGCTGGGTTTGCAGTTTGTTCGCGCTCTGGAATATCCATCGAACCTGTGTGTGGTTTTTCATGATACACTTTTACCCCTGGGAGTCCAATCTACCATAAGTAAAACTTACTGCAGTGCCAGCGTTGTACATGGTCGGAGTGCTGTTCTTTTGATCGCTAGGGGCTTCATGGTATAGCCTGGCAACAGCAATATTGGTTTCGTCCAACTTTGAGTATAGAGCAATCTTGTAAGCACAGCAATACCTTTGACCACGGTCCCGGCTGATTTTCCTGTTGCTTTTCGATATTCTGCAGAGCTCTAAAGTCTCCGTTAGCAAATGCCTTTGATAGGTTCTTGAATCTTTTGAGGTACATGTATCCTCGGTCCAGCATATTCGTATTGTATGCTTGAGAAGACTTTGCAGTTTCGACTCGGTCAGGAATTACTGCTTTGATGATTTTGTTTTGTGAATTTGTAATTGTTGGTACTTTTTCAGTCTGATTTCGATGGAGTCTCTTTAATTCGTCCTCTCTTTGTGCCAGCTCTAGTAATCGAAGGTTTCTTTCTTTCTTTGCTTGCTTTGCCCGTCCAGCCAGAAACTCTTCGAACGTGCTGGTCTGCTTTAGTAGAAATTACCATATCCCTATATTCCATTGCCCGTCGGTCCATTTCTTTCTCTAAAAATATATTATTCTTTTCCAAATCTTGCACTTTTTTGGTCAAATCCTGGTTGATTCCCAGCGTAGTGTTGTATTTAGTGCTGACATCCTCAAACTCTTTCTTCAAATTGGACAGATCCTTCATTAAACAGCAATTACATAGCTGAGGCGTTTCAGCATATTTTCTATAGAGTTTTCACCCTCACCTTTCGCATTTAAGTTCAATCTTATAACCTTGTGTCTCAATCTCTCTTTTTCTTGACTAAGCTTTGTGATTTTTTCTGTGAAATCTGCTACTTTTTGCTAACGTAAATAGTTTTCTTACATGGTTTTCTTTTTCCATTACAATTCTCAGCTCATCCCTTTCTTGGATAGTCTTGTTCTTGTTCTCGATTGTGTTCATCAGCTCTTTCATTCTCCCTTCAATATTTTTCAAATGAGTTTGCAACTTTTCGGTTTTGGATTCCAGCGAGACATTTTGACGCTGCAGCAACAACATTACGTTTTTGCTTTCCGATTCGTGTTCCGACTTTACTCTTTCTACATCCTTGGCATGCTCTTTACGTAGATTTTCAATATCCTAAACTAAGTTGTCGGGTACCAATTCATGCTTTTGCATGATGCTTTGTAAATCTGATCCTTCAATCAGACCCATAATCTTTGCATCCTTAGTGATCATCATATCCATATAGAATTTATCTTTTGCTTGTATCACATACATAATTTCCTGTTCATATCTTGTAGCTTGCGAGGCTATTTCTTCTTCCAACTTTACCATCTCAACATTGAACAATATTTCAGTAGTAGTTCGATATTCATCAAATTGAGACTGCATCGAGGAAAGAATATTCTATGTCAACAGCGGGTACCTGGTATTCCATCATTGTTCGTTTCTTTTCTTCAAAACTATGGTTCTTGTGATTTTCAAATTCTTCCTTGAGTTGATCATACTCTAGCTTTTGTCGTGCTTGGAAAGATTCATTTTCTACTCTGGTAATAGAAATAAACTCTTCGTATTCATCCCTTATGCCTTCAATCAATCCTTCAACGCTTTGAAGTTGATTTTGCTGGGCATTTTGGATCGTATTGGCTTCATTGGCGAGATTAATCATTTGCAATTTATAATTTCCGCACATTTGTTCAGCATCGTGCAGTTTTTGAAGTAATTGTTCTTCATCCAATACTTCGGCATCATTTGCTGAATTAGTACGCACAAACCTTGCGCTGCTAACAATTCATCCTCCGCTATTCTTTGTTCTTTGTATTCTCTTAATTCTTGTAGCTCTGCTGTCATCTCAGCAGCCAAGTTTGAAGATTGAGTTTCCTTTTCAGTCTCTTTGACTAAATCAGCCCGCAATTTGTACAATTCTTCTCCCATTTGAAATATTTCTGCTTCCTGTCTTTCGACTATAAATTTCATTTCCCCCGTGTCTCTTCCTGCAGAAGACTTGTCTTCGGTGACCTTGACATTCGAATTCGACACTGAAGGAGCCTGAACCAATCCAGGCTAATTTAAATGGCAATTACTGTTTTCACTTCCGCTCTTGCCGGTGTCTCCTTTAGTTTTAGCGCTTTAAGCTCTGCGTCAGCTTCGTCTAATGCCATTTTTGCATTATGCAGCTAAAATCAAAATGATATTACTTCACGGTGCATGCTTGTAATGGCAGCTCTCAGCTTATTGTTTTCTTTAAACAAGTGCTGTATAAAATCGGAATCTGCCTTGTCCATTTAACGCGTAATTCTCAAAAATAGAATGAAAAAAGTTGGCAGATGAATATTTTACTTTGGAGGTGCGGCCCAATACACAAAGTTGGTATCTGAACTGGCAAACAGACAGGTTCTCGGACTGAATTTAACAATACGAGGCAGATCTTTATGATATACAAAATCATGCACTTTCTGACCAGTTTTGATATCCCATAGGTGGATCTTTCCGTCGCTGGAGCCTAAAATTACTTTATAAAATACCACACATCACGAATTTTGCATCAGGGGTAAAGCACCCTTCCAATGGTATGTTTAGTGGATTTGAATGTCCCATAAGTCTATGAACAATCACTGCATCGTACGCATCAACCAGATACAACACATTAGAGTTTGTGGAAATTAAAATATACTTGCCATCGTTTGAAAACTGCAGTCTAGTCCATTGTGGAGGCACTGCAACCAGCGTATCTTCCAGTAACTGAGACAAGAATGGTCCCTGTCCATAATTCTTCATAGAATACATTCTTATTGTGCTATTGCCTGTGCCAAGGGCTAAGACTTGGGCTGACGGATCAAATGCGACCAATGGGTTTATCGCGGACTCTGTGTTTATAAATCCAGCACAGTTGGGTGTATTCAAGTCCCAAAACCTGACTGTCTTGTCTATTGAAGAGGAAACAAACGTGTCATCTTGGGGAGAAACTTCCAAGGATATAACTTTATCCGTGTGCGCTTTAAAGTACGATAAATATTTGTTGTCATGGAACGACATGTAGCGAATAGAATCATCGTTCTTTGTGGAGCAGTGCAGGATATTGTTTGACCTGTGAGTAAATCTACCTAATGAGCATCCATATTTTTTGCTGTAAACTGTATTTTGCAATCTTGATTAATTCAAATTTACTTTCCAGAATTTGCATTGTAAATTCTCATGGATTCATCGTCCGAACTGGTGAGTGTAAATCCGCCTTGGTCGTCAAAATCAATTGCATTTATTGGCCTGGTGTTCTCTTTGAATACTTTGGAAGCTCCCATCGACTGTAATAATTCCAATGTCAACTGCTCAAACATTTTTCAGATCAAAAATAAGATTTTTGTCAGCACCAATCTTGGATCAACTCTTGATAATGCTATTCCGAGAACTTGAAGTGCAAATTCTGAGTGTCTTTACTATTCCCCATAGTGGAATGAAATCGTGAAATTCAAAATTTGAAAAGTTGCTACCCTGCTCTTTCTCTCTCTCAGTATTATTCAGCAGTCTTTCAAACTCTGTTTCTTCCAAGAACGACAGCTTTTCAGAGTGTTTAACACGCTAAGAAAACCCTTGCAAATTTTTTGGAAATCTCAAAATGGTACAAAAACATTAACAACAGTCTGAAGAAGACCTCTATCTCAAGCTAAAGAAGCTATCCAAACATGCCGAATTTTTAACTCTGCAGGAAGAATATATCAAGGATGAACTAAAGAATCTAAAAAGGGAATTAGTAAGGGCACAAGAGGAAGTCAAGAGAATTCAATCAGTTCCTCTTGTTATCGGACAATTTCTTGAACCAATTGACGAGAATACCGGGATTGTGTCGTCAACTACCGGAAGTAACTATTTAGTTTCAATTTTATCGACTCTTGATAGGGAATTATTGAAACCATCATCGTCAGTAGCTTTACACCGCCACTCAAACGCTCTTGTCGACATTTTACCACCAGAAGCGGATTCTTCAATTTCATTGTTGGGCGATAATGAAAAGCCTGATGTGACTTATTCCGACATTGGTGGTTTGGATATACAAAAGCAAGAAATTAGAGAAGCAGTGGAATTGCCATTAACCAACTTTGATTTGTACCGTCAAATTGGTATTGATCCTCCAAGAGGTGTCCTGCTATATGGAGTATGTGGTTTTTAATAA
This sequence comes from Terramyces sp. JEL0728, assembly GCA_027603945.1. Taxonomy (NCBI): domain Eukaryota; kingdom Fungi; phylum Chytridiomycota; class Chytridiomycetes; order Rhizophydiales; family Terramycetaceae; genus Terramyces; species Terramyces sp. JEL0728. Next base: position 99,644 of record JADIIU010000035.1, on the reverse strand, counting down.
TAGCCTCCTGGTACCGGCAAAACTATGCTTGTCAAAGCTGTTGCGCATCACACGACTGCTTCATTTATCAGAGTAAACGGCTCTGAATTTGTACAAAAATATCTAGGTGAAGGTCCAAGAATGGTGAGAGATGTCTTTAGACTTGCCCGTGAAAACTCACCTTCGATTATCTTTATTGATGAAATTGATGCAATTGCAACAAAGCGGTTTGATGCGCAAACTGGTGCTGATCGTGAAGTGCAACGTATTCTTTTGGAACTGCTCACTCAAATGGATGGTTTCGACCAAGGCTCAAATGTCAAAGTGATCTTGCATTAATTTCAGGTTATTATGGCTACCAACAGGGCAGATACGCTTGACCCTGCATTGTTGCGTCCTGGTAGATTGGATCGTAAAATTGAATTCCCTACTCCAGATAGAAGACAAAAGCGTTTAATATTGACCACTTTAACTGCAAAAATGAACCTGTCCGAAGAAGTTGATTTAGAAGATTGTAAATTTTGATTAATCAACAGTTGTCTCGAGACCAGACAAGTTATCTGGTGCAGAAATGGCATCTATTGTTCAAGCAGCTGGGTTGTATGCCGTCAGAGTAATAACAAACTAATTTCAGGCAAACCGATATGTCGTATTGTCAAAGGATATCGAAAAGGCGTATGTTAGCAGCGTCAAGAAACCTGATCTTGATTTGGAATTCTATCGTTAACACCAATAAACAAATCTGAATATCTTTATTCCTTTATTTGGTCATTGGCTTTGACGGCCAAGTAAACATTCTCCTTTGCCAGCATCCCAATTAAACTTTTGACAACCTTCTCATTGCTGGTGTGGTCTATGTCTTCAATTGGCGTGAATACTTTGGGATTATTCTTTGCAATATCTACAGTAACGTCAATAAGAAACTCTCCAAGCTGCAGTATTTTTTTGCTTACCCATCTCAAAGTCGCGTTTTGAATTCTATCTGTTGGGTATTCTTTATGAGTCAAATATTACCAAAATTTCCAGCTCTCCTAATACCTGCTAGCGCAGTTGATAAAATCGCAACGTCTGTTACGATTGGTATCACTCTCATTCGCAAAGTTGGATGACGTACGTATCATTGTTAACAACCCGAGTACCACTAGTTTAACACGCATGAGAAATCTAGATTGATCGAGTTTGACTTTTTTTGAAATGGCCACATTCGCGTCCTTCATCCTGTTACAAAAAGTAGACAGCCAATTGGAAGATACATGGGCCAGCGATATATCATTTGAAGAAGTAGATGGTACATTTTCGTAACATAGACAGGATTTCCTCTTTCCAACAGGACCCGTTTGTAAAGCAGGCTTTGCAAAACAACATTCCACTCCGAACCTATTCGATTCAAATTCAGGCAGAGCTTGCGACCCACCAAGAATCGCTTGCTCATCAACATTTAAAACAGGTCCACGAAACTTTAGAATTAAACAATATCTTGGATGAAATGGACAAAGTTTTGGGGGATATCGATGGGTTATTAGGAGGGTATAAGCGGGATTTGCAGAAAATGAATCATGAGATTGAAAATATTCAGAAAGATTCAAAAGAACTGGGAATCAAATTGGAAAACAGAAAAGTAAAAGTGCTTAATTCAGAATGCTGTGAAATATTCAAACGAATTGCTTGATGGAATAGTGGTCGGTCCGGATATTATAAGGTGCCTTGTACTGATATCAGAAAGATTTGCGAGGGGGAAATTAATGAATTTTTCATCCATCATCTGCATGAATTGAACGTGAAGATGGCATATGTTGTAGCAAACGAGGATAAACAAGTCAAAGCGTTAAAGAACGTTGGCCCAGAGTTGGAACGATTAAGGATAAAGGTTTCTCAATTTTGACTCAGGCAGCTGATAAGATTAGGGAGTTTCTGCTAAAGAAAATAGAATCTTTGAAAGCTCCAAATACAAACATAGCGCTGATACAGCAAAATGCACTTTTGAAATACAAGGAGCTGTTTTGGTTTTTGATGGAGCGATTTACCCCGGTAGGATTGGAAATACACGCAAATTATATCGTGATTGTCAGCACATATTTTTCAACCGCATTTGACAAATATGTTAAAGTGATGAATAAGTTGCAAACAAGCATTGCTGACAAAAATGATGTTATTGGCTCTGATGATGGATCAAAAAGAGGGCTGTTTGGCATCAGGACAGTCAAAGATACTACAAACCTGTACACAATGGGAGGTTCTTTACTCTTTTAATTAGATCGAATCAATCTTTTAATTGGAAATGATACTGGCATAATTGTTCCCCATTTGGCAGAAGAAAAGAACCAGAAATTTACTTTTGAGCAGATCTTCAAGTCGGTTTCCAGACTAGTGCTAGATAACGCTAGTTCAGAGTATATATTTACAAACGAATTCTTTCAAGAAAAATCAATCAAAACAAGCTCGGAATCAATGTCGTTCTTTAATGAAGTCTTTGATCCAACCTTGAAGATAATCCAAACATTTTTCAAGCAGTACATTGATCAAACACACGATGCTATCAGTATATTGGTTTGTATTAGATTGAACACGCTGAATATCAGACTTTTGCAGCTTAGAAGGATCCCTTGCCTGGAAAACTTTTTGAATTTGGTAAATATAATGCTGTGGCCAAGATTCCAGACCATTATGGGGTTGCATATCGACAGCTTAAAGAAAGCAGAGCCACGGAAACTGCTGTCTGTCAGAGAACCGCAGCCGCATTATGTATTTCATCTCTTATAACAGATCATCCGTAGATATGCCGAGTTCAGTGCATCAGTCTTGACATTAAACGAAGGATACGATGATGCGTTATTGATTAACAGGTATCCTCACTTTAACAAGTTTATCTCGACTTCGCACCGAATTGGAGTCTTTAATGTACAGACTGGCTGCAGAATTCCCAGACAAAAAGGTTTCACTCGCGTTCTGGATTAACAATATTGATTTAATCCAAACTATTATGAATGAACATACCTCGCCGTCTTTGGACCAGGAAAAGCTGTATTTTGAAGATTTAATGAAACAAAAGCTGGACGAGTTTGTAGAATGGCAGCTATCCCCTTATCTAAAGTCCATGATGGATTATATCGTAAAAGTTGAATCGAAGCAATCAGCAACTAACAAAGGTACTTGATTTCTGACCAGATACGCTTGAAATGTTGGCCCAAGATTTCAATAACAGTTGGAAGTCAAACATCCAGAAATTCAACGATACAATCATGCAAATATTCCCTAACTTCACCAATGGTCAAAAAGTACTTCAACAGACTCTTACCGCCTTTGTGCTCTGGTACAAGCGATTCCTGGGTATCTGGGAAGTCTGCTTCAAGAGCGTAAAAAGCAAAGTACAGCCCGTGGGGATTCAGTCAATCTTGGTTGAAATCAAAAAATACAAGAGCACTTTCTAATAGTTTTTGAATAAAGTTTTGCACCCAATGAACAAAATTTTTTGACACCTTAAAAATTAAGGATCCAAAAATCAAATATTTATAAAATGTGCAGCTGCAGCCGCCAGCTCATTTTGAGAAGAAAGCGACATCTTGTAGTTGGAAAGACCTGGTTACATTTGTAGAGTTATTTACAGGCTTGTAATCTCTACTTTTGCAGATTTCAAATAATGAAGTGCTCGCTTGCTGTGCGAATTGATTATTTTTACACGTGCTAATTAAACTGCATTTAAATCGATATTTCCCAGGCGTTTTGATAAACAAATCGTTAAATACAAAGAATATTCGGTGTTGGCCATCTTCGGGATCTCTGTAAACTTCCCCCTTGACTACCGTATTTCCGAAAAGATTCTCCTGATAGCATTTTCGTGCAGCTCTGCTCCCGACTAGAAAATGTTCAAAGAAATCGTCCTCCCCAACCAACACCACGTTGCAAAAGAACAGCATCGATTGTAACTAATTTAAAACTAACATACTTGTGTCCTGCTCATCTGATTTTCAAAGTTAAGCTGTAGTATCAAAATGGGTCCTCTGGGTTTAGCTTTGGATTACATGTGACTTTTCGTGTAAGGTCTGGTAAGTCCAGCCTCCTTACCCGTTAGCGGTTCCTGCCTAATTTTGAGATTGTACTCCATTCCAGCTTATGCTTGGAATAGTTTTACCGCGTTTTAGGAAGAAAAAACCACGCGAAAAAAATAGAGTGGATAATGACATACTCAATGTCATAATGAATAAGAATCACAGAATATGCCATCAGATATGTTACACAACAGTATCTGGAAAGTTGTCCAAGAGCCGATTTGAATATGTTAAACCGACTATTACTCTGGCACAATTGTTTGTTCAGAACAAATGAAAATTATTACTAAAATATCCAATGGTAGTTCATATTCGGTTGCGTTGTCCGAAATTAGTTTTAAAATAAAATGATCTCTCCACAGCAATTTTACAATACCACGATCCAACCAAAATTAGTAGGAAAGAGATATTTTACCGTATGTAATATCAACTAATGAAGATGAAAGCTACCCTACCCAGTCGCAAGCTTTTGAGCGCCAAGCTCAAATTCCTGGGACTCGAATATTTTCTTATGAATATGATATAGACAAGCCTGGGAAGCGAAAGTTCATTGTCAGCAAAACAAGAGATTTTTGGGATACTTATATCCAAATGGAGAACAAACACTTTTATGAATTGATTAGAGAAGATGATCCATGTAACCTGTATTTCGATTTGGAATACGAGTATGAATATAATATGATTAAAAATGATGCGGAAGAGCCATTGTTCAGCACATCCAAGATTGCGACGTATGGCGATAGTCTGCAATCCGATGGCAGAGAAAGTTTAAAACTGGCAAACCAATCTAATGAGCGGCTAGAAATCAGCATCAACGATTTCATTAAAGTCCTAAAGCAAGAGCTCCATTTATTAGGAATAGAAAATTTCAAAATAATAGACTTGGATTCTTCAAACAACAAGAAATACTCGCACCACTTGATTGTTAGATTCCAACACAGCAAATTTAAAAACAACCAGCATTGCGGAATATTCGTGAATAAATTCTACAAGAAGCTGATTGACAACAACTTATTTATTATCAAGACGAAAGAGGAAGACAAGGTATTTATTGATCATGGAGTATACACAAAAAATAGAAATTTTAGATTGTATTTATCGAGCAAAATTGGGAAAGACACGATATTGGATATTAAAAACGCGACTCCTAGGTTTGAAATATTTTTGGACACGCTTGTAGTTGATGATCGAGGCTCCACAGAATTGATTGACTATGGTGATTCGATTAAACCCAGTCTGTGTATTGGTGCTGAAACTAGGAAATCTTCAAATATTTGCACAATTGTTGGAAATTCAAATTACCCTGAAATTGAATATTCTATCCTCTCGTATATCCATCGATTTTCAAGAAATACCGCCAGCATCAAATCATTTTTTATCCTGGAAGAAAAGATAATGTATGTGATAAGTGGGTCAAGGTACTGCCACCGATTACAGAGAGACCATAAATCCAACAGCGTTTACTACATTGCCGACTTGAAATTGATGAATTTTCATCAGCGCTGTTTTGACCCTGATTGCCGCAATTATAGATCACCATCTGTAGATTTTGAACTGGATGATTACTTTGATATAAGTGATCAGCAGATCGTACAAGCTGTTGAGCCCGATAATAGTTACTTTGAGATGGATGATGATCTCTTTTATATGTTAAATTATTGAATAAATTATTTAATAATGGTTTTAAATATAGAGATATTACAAAAGCCTGTTGAGAGGTGGAAATTCATCCGCGAGACTTTGTAGCACTAGCAGCACTTTGTTTATTCAAGAGTAAGATTAAACTGTTGATTTTAATGAAGCGCAACACAAATCCGCGGGTCCGCTCATTTTCATTATTAGTAAATCAAATGAATAATAACCCGTGTTCCTGGTGGAATCAGACCCAAGGGTCACTTTCCGCAGGTTACACTGTATTAAAGAAATAAGGGCCCGATATAAAACAGGCTGTGCGTAAAGGTGGGTATTTTTTCCCAGCGTGTCCAGAAAAGAGAGGATGGGTGATTTTACATTTTCTATTAGACAACAGCCAAAGAAAGGAAAGGAAGCGGGTTTAACCAAACCGTATATCAAGAGTCTAATGTAATACTCTAGTAATCTTAGAACTCCATTATTGATTTTACAGCTGGAATTCAAGGAAGATAAATCGAGAGAGCAAGTAGCCAATATTAATTTAGCTGCTTCGAATGCGGCATCTTTGCAATTTGGTCTTGCTTGGAGAAGACGACACGACGGAGCATACGCTGGCAGCAAGTGTGTCGGCGATAAAAAGGTATCAGGAAAACATATTTGGAAAAACAATAGTGGAGGGGGTTGTATTAAAAGATCCGGAAGATGGAAGGCTGCGCATCTTTTTTATCTTTAGCGACTTGTATATTAAAACACCGGGATTCTACCGGTTTCGATGCCAGCTAATCGACTTGACAGCGGCAGATGTAATGTCGCATGAAATTGTAACGGCCCCATTTCAAATCTACCAGCTCAAGGCTTTTATAAAAGAAAGCTCCTCCACGATGCTGACAAGGGCTTTTGAGCTTCAAGGTGTGGAAATGAAACCCAAGCGAAAGCAGGCTTCTTCTTGGTACTAATAAACTGTTATTTACTTTCTATTTTAGTTTTGCAATTGTAACGCCTTGGTTGGCTATATTGGCGGCTGAAAACTCCGGGGGGTCAAATTTTTTTTTCGCGGTGGGAGATTTGTGCAGAAAATTTCTAATTACCAACAATTTTCCGCAGGGATCGAAAATACCATCAAGAGATAAATTGGCGGAATTTGATCAATTGCCAGAATTCAGTCTGTCAGTGAAAACTACTCGCTGCAATTTGCACTATTTCAGCACACTTTTTTATTCAGACATATTCCTTGTTTTTCGAAAGATCGCATTAGCATCGTCAACGATCGTTCACGTACAAATCCCTTGATTCCAAAGATTTGAAATTGATCAGTTTCAATTTCTTGAACCCTTACCGCAGTGGAGTTAAAATCTAGTAGCTGGCATCGGAAACTATAAAACCCCGGAGTTTTAATATAGATGTTGTTGAATACAAAAAAGAGTTTCCATCTCCCATCTTCTGGGTCTTTGAGAACAGTCCCTTCTTCTATAGTGTCGCCAAACACATTTTCTTGGTATCTTTTTAATGCAGCAACGCTTCCAACCAGGAAATGCTCTGTATTTTTGTCTTGGCCCAGCAAGATGATGTTGCAAAAGAACCGCAATTGCTCCAGCTAAGTTAGATACGGGATACTTGTCCTTTGGTCAAATCTTGGTCAAACTGGACTTGGAGTATCAACATTGGATGACTATCGTCAAGAATGCTTACATGTGAGATTTAACATATGGCTTCGTTAATCCAGCTTCCTTTCCTTTTATAGGGTGCTGTCGTATCTTGAATTCGTAGTTTGTTTTCATTCCGCGAAAATTATGCAAAAGGAAAAACGTAAAAACCTGCTTTATTTTAATACATTGTGAAATAAATAATATGGGAGTGATTGATAAATCATTAATAATTCGTTCCAAAAGGCTCGATATAGATCTCTACTTTTAAAAGTAATAATTAAGGATTGTTGCTTGAAAGTCAGCACAATCGATTACTATCTATCTCGCATAGATTATTTGAATTATCATTCAATTATTTTCAACTTGCTTTTTATTGCGGGTTAAAATTCCGAAGTGCATAATTATTTGATGACACGACGCAGATGCAGGAATATATGGATAAATCAAACTTTGGCTCCTAATATTGAAATAATGATCAAGGCATAGTATAATACAAGCATTTTGGATGCTATTTATATTCAATTTCAGGCCAATATGGATGATTAAAGCTCTTTTGCTGTTGAACATCGAGAAATCACTATTGAAATATGGCGGCCGCAGCTCAATAATGACAAATTATTTGTAATTGTTCCACTAATTTTATTCAAAATTTGGCAAATTTTTATCTCTCAGATGAAAACAAACACAAGGTAGCAACTGGAACAGCAATAGCAGCAGACTAACAAGTATCATACACTAGCAGTGACTAATTGTACTCTGCTATGTTGGCTTCATATAGTAATCTACTGCACAGACTGCTTGCAAGTAACACCCGGAGATATCGGTGTTAATAGATGCCGAAACCCACACACAAGGCGAGCATAATCAAACGGATATGCTTCGAGTCTGCTGACAGTAGAGTCTCGTGGGATTTAAAGAATGGAGACAGAAATTAGGCTAAATCCGAAATTTGGAGTACAAGAAACAAATGCTTGAGCTCGTCAAACATTAACGACCCTCTTGCTGATGGATACTAATGCAGTAACTGCTCTATATTCGTGGTGACGCATCCATAAATAGGTTCAGCCCATAGATCATAGATCATACGCCAATATACCAGATAGCTAATATATGTTCTCTGATTACATTTTTGTCAAATTTTATTAATCACAGATGCTTCAGTTTGTTATTTTGGTCCAGGAGCCAGTTCAAGGGTAATAATTAATCGGTAACACCTACCGCAGACTGGCCGCTTATTAAACCAATACTCAGAAAATAATGTCCGTGCACCTTTATTTCATATGATAACCGATTATTCCGATTATTGCAGAGGCACTCTTTATTTTAATCTGACCAACGTGAAAAAAAAATTGTCAGTGAAGCACAAGTCGGTTAGAGAAATGCAACTCAAAGAAAACCATTAAATCAAAAAATTCAAATTTATTAATCAATAACGATGAGGCCGGCTTATTTCTTATTCCTTCTGGTTTTGAACTCGATTCCTTGAAGTTCAAAGGACCGCGTTAGCATTGTGGAAGTACTTTCTTTTGTAAATTCTTTTAGCTTAAATATTTGAAAAGAGCCAGTCTTTAGCTGGTGAGAAATAATATTGGGCGAATTCAAGTCAATTAGATGGCAGCAAAAGTGGTAGTTACCTGGAGTTTTAATGTATAAATCATGGAATATAAAGAATATTCGTAATTTACCATCTTCTGGGTCTTTGAGAACCACACCTTGAACAATAGTAGAGCCGAATATGTTCTCTTGGTATCTTTTAATCGCCGAGACACTACCGACTAATGTGTGTTCGGTCTGGTTATCTTCGCCAACCAGTATAATATTGCATAGGAACGTCATGCGTTGAAGCTAATGTCAACTAAAACCTACTTGACTTTTGGAAAACTCTTGTTCGAAACCTAACTGCAAGATTGGCATAGGACATCTATGATTATTCAACAGCTTTACATCTGACTCTTAATATACGGCTTGGTCAACCCAGCTTCCTTCCCTTTCTTTGGCTGTTGTCTTATGGAGAAGTTGTAATTCATATGGAATCAATTTCCTATTTTGATTTTCTGGTGGAAAAAAATCCGAGGTAACCTCCTTTAATTTTCAAGATTTACCAATCCCCTTGCCAATTCAGCCCTAAATTAATAGAGAATAGTTTCTAGAGCAAGCTGCATTCAAATTCAACCAGCGGATACTAGTTTCACGCCACGAATTGATTTGTTAAAATGGATAATTCATAGGCAATAAAGTATATCGACAGAATCATGAAAACGATATCAATTTTCCAATCCGGATGTATTTAGAGTGAATTTATAGTGCGCTCCTCTGTCTAACTGTCTTTATAGCAAAGTTGCATTATCGTACTGGACGTGGTTCTTCCGCAATAAAAAGACGATTAACATACAAAGGAGTACAAAATCTGATCAAGTGATTCTTGTATTGTTTATTGGATAAGTTATTTCAAGTGTGGACAATGCATTGTACCTTAATCCGTTTCATAGACCAAACTCGCCTAGACCGATTATTCAACTCTGTTCGATTCGGAAAGTAGCACTAAGTTACCTTGTTACCGATAAACCAAAAGGGATTCATTATACATACCATTTAATCACTAAACTAGATCCACCAGCACACACTTAAGCATCCCCAGGAACCAATTTTTAATCTTGGAAAACACAATCCTTGCAATCCTACGCATATGAATGACTGTTTATTTAGTCGGTTTGAATAGTAAATCGCTCAAACAATTTTGCAACCAATTTCAATTGCGCGATGAAAATATTGACACTGGCTATGACAACAAACATTGGATGGTTTCTTTTGGCAATCGGCGGCTTCGCCTTGGTCTTATTCAAGGCTCCGGAAACCCTTTACGACTAATATAAAAAATTGCGATCTTGGAGAAACTCGAATAACCATATGAATCTTGTTAATACTGGTCGGTGTAAGATTGTAAATGGCATTTATTCTAAATCGCTTACAGAGGTATGTTTCCATGTTTCTTTGCTGGTTTGGTAATAGTCTTTCTTGCAAGCATCTTCAAATCGTTTATAATTCTAATTCGAGTCTGGGACGGAATAATAATATCATCCAAATATCCTTTTATCGCAGCAGGTAGCGGATTAGAGAATTTGTTTGCATAGTCATTTTCAATTTTGGCTACATTAGCTAGTTTATACTTTTATCTTCAACGTTTCTAAATATAATCTCGACTGCACCTTTGGCTCCCATCACTGCAATTTCACCCGTTGGCCAGGCATAATTTGCGTCTGCTTTCAAATGTTTTGAGCTTTTTAGCGATAATATACCTCATTACATCATAAGCACCTCCATACGCCTTGCGAGTGATTACAGTGATTTTTGGCACGGTAGCTTCAGCATAAGCATACAGCAGCTTTGCTCCGTTCCTAATAACACCTCCATGCTCCTGCTGCACGCCTGGCAAAAACCCTGGCACGTCAACTAGTGTAACTATGGGAATGTTGAATGCATCACAAAACCGAACAAACCTTGCCGCTTTAATTGAAGCATTGATATCCAAAGAGCCAGATAATTCAATCGGCTGGTTCGCTACTATCCCAACAGTGGCTCCATCAAATCTAGCAAAGCCAGTAATTATATTTGAAGCATAATCAGGAGATAGCTCGTAGAAAATGGATTCATCAACAATCTTTTCGTTAGGTTGCCTTACCTCGTGTATAATATATTTCATATCATATGCTTTGGAAGAGTCAGTTGGTACAAAGTAATCTAATGAGGAACATTCTCGATGACTAAGTTAAAATCAAAATACGGCGAATCTTGTGTTGGTTTGACAGGTGCAGAATCCTTGCTTGACAAGGGCAAGTAATTGACAAACTCTCTGATATTTTCTAATGCTTCCAATTCGTTATTGAACGCTAAATGTGCTACTCCTGATTTAGTTGTGTGAACGTCAGAACCACCCAACTCTTCATGGGTAATTAATTCATTAGTAACAGCCTTGATAACTTCCGGTCCAGTCACATACATATATGAGGTGTTTTTAACCATAAAAGTAAAATCAGTCAGTGCAGGCGAATAAACTGCTCCACCGGCACAAGGCCCCATAATTAACGATATCTGTGGTACAACTCCAGAGGCTTCTACATTTTTGAAAAATATGTCCGCAACTCCAGCCAAAGAATCTACCCCTTCTTGTATCCTGGCACCACCAGAATCGTTAATGCCGATAACAGGCGCACCGACTTGCATTGCCTGTTCAATAACTTTACATAGCTTGAACGCATGCGCTTTAGACACACTTCCTCCAAATACAGTTGCATCCTGGGCATACACAAATACAAGCCTATCGTTGATCTTTCCGTATCCAGTAACGATAGAATCTCCAAATACTTTATTCTCAGCCATTCCAAAATCTGAACAATTGTGTTGGACAAATGAGTTGTACTCTACGAATGATTTTTGATCCAGTAATAAATTTATCCGTTCTCTTGCCGTCAGCTTTCCCTTTTGATGTTGCTGGAGTTGCTTCAAATGCCCTCCTCCTTGCTGCGTCTGCAGTCTTAAATTATTTAGTTTTTCCAAAGTAAAATACCTCCTCCTTGAGATGTTCATTTTTATGGTGAAAAATTGACAATTTTATTAAAGTAAATCTTCCACAGTCTTAAACTCGTCCAGCTGGTTCAAATCAATTGGATTTGGCAATTCTCTGCCATGTCGTTTATACTGAATATTATCCATCCGAACATCACGTGCTCTCCTTCTACTCTCCCTTCTAATGACAGCGTTTTCAAAGTGAATCTTTAACTGGATTTTGTGCAAAGCCTTACTGCCGAGTGAGTCTTCTGGGATAGTATTCTGAGTGAGGTACTTCCAATTATAGGGATTCTTTTGAGGAAGATTGTCGAGTAATTCTGGATATTTGGCAGTCATCAGCGCACTTGCTTTGATATCAGGGTGTTGAATCCTACTGTATATCGCCTTTGCACTTTTATAGTCATCTAAATTCGCAAGTATTTGGACATAGCGATTCGCGCAAGCCTCTCCCACTGGTGATTCCCTGATGGCATCCCAAATAGTCCTTGCCATCGCTACATCATTTGCATCGGTGGCAACATCAAACATGACATCCACCATAACAGGAGTTATCAGATTGTTGCCTGCTACCGCCTCTTCCCACATTTTTTGACAGTTTTCCATGTCGCCATTCTTTTTATATGCAACAATCATATTTTCATAGGTAGAAGAATCTGGCTGTACTTGGTTTACAAGCAACAAATCATAGTAGTTTTCGACCTCTTGAAGATAATCTTGTTTTTGCTGGTTATGTATCTTTATCATGTGATTGAATATCTGTATATCCTGTATATCTCCAAACTTTTCCAGCTCTTCGTAAAATTTTTGGCTTTGAATTAGATTATTTGTTTTTTGCAGCGTATCAATAAAAAGTTTGGTGGTACTCGGCATTAGCGGCAGTCTACAGCCTCTAATTTCATTCAGATACTGGAATGCTTTTGCCCAGTTTGGGTTTGCCTGGCCTGAAATATGTTGATCGAGATAACATTGGATCAGGCGATTGTAAATTTTAATTGTTGGTTTGATTTTTGATTCGAGCATTTCTTTGATCACTTCCTTTGTTCGTATCACTGATCCCCGTTTACAATGAGCATCCACCAAGTAGTAATAATGTTCTGCAGAAACATTGAAATTTTTCCTTGTAAGCTGTTTGATCAATGATACAGTTCTGTCGTAATTCCCGGTCTCAGCAAACATTCGCAACAAGGATAAATATGTTGATTCGTAAGAGTACTGCTTTGCTTGCACTATTCGCATGTGATATAAATTTGCCTTTGCCATCAAGTAACCAGTGTCTTCCGGCTTATGATCAACTTTGTTTACAATCATAGCAACAATCCTATTCATTACTAAAGGATCAATAATAGTACCAGCTCTAGCGTAAAGGTCGTATTTTTTGTCAATATCCTCTAAATCCCCTCTCTGGCAGCTCTCCAAAATCATGTTCCTTATTTTCACCTGTTCCAGATCGTACTTTTCGCGAGTCTGCTCTTCCAGCACCGGCAATCTATCTGGCAAATACTTGGAATATATCTGGTGCAACACACGCACTGTTCCAGTGTTCCACTCTGATCCCTCCTTTTCCAATTTTAACAGTACATGATCGAGCAATTCCAAGTTGAAATTTAACGCAAGTTTTCCCAGGATCTGGTTTGCAGTAGCAACGCCTGTTGTTAATGCTAAATACCTAAAAGCACAGAGTTTTTCTCCATATACGTCAAAATACGGCGAACTCCATTCAAGTCTCCTTGTTTTAAATACCCTTCAATAAAGTAATAGCTGGAGATATTCAATTCATTGGGCAATGTGCACCTTTCCAATGCATCATTAAAATTGCCATTTTCAAGTAAGCCAAGAATGAAATACGTATTGTGACTGCCGTCTACTTTGATACGATCCATTTCCATTCGCCTTATAAATTTCTCTACACAACGATTATCAATAAATGTATGCTGTGCCGCTCTTGCAAGGATAGTGTAAACGTACAAAGAGGGCAGGTTGTCTTTTAAATAAGTTTGGTAAACCAGCTCTGTCCGAAACAATCTGGTAGCGGGATGCATCACTTTAGAGTTGGACATTTTGTTCATCAAATCAACCAAATGCCCCCTTTTGAAGGTATAGTCATTAATCGTGCTGAACAAGTAAAACGACTGAAAGTGGTTATCTCCAATACGTTCAAAGTGTTTAATGCTTTTCGCATTATTCTCTTTGGTGGTCGACGGGATAGTGAGTATTGGATCAGTTTCTGGGAAATCCTCGTATAAGCTGAAATTGAGGGATGCCAGTTGCTTTATTTTCTTTTTCTGCACTTTTAATTTCCAATTTGGAAGCTCTGTCGTTGTAGAATAATATCTGAGTCTGATTTGAAATTTGAATTTCATAAAAAAAATTACAACCAGCGTTTATTTCCCAATTCAAACACTTGAATCATTTCATTTACAGCCTCGTCCCTTCCTTCCATTATAATTGCATGCCCTTTACCTTTGACAATGACTGATTTACAGTCCAGGTATTGTGCTAGGTGGTTACTGCTCTCTGGGTCGATTAATTTGTCTTCTTCTGCGCCAATAACTACCGTATCTGGGATGCATTTACCAATTTCACGCAACCTTTCATTGTCAACATTGTGAGTTCGTAGAGCGGCACTCTGTCCGAAAATGGTGTAGATATTTGGTCGATGATTACCAGCCATCCCTTCTAGCTGCTTCGTCAAGGCTTCCTTGTTTGTGATTCCTTCTTTGTTTACTTGATTGAGATAATCAATGTCTGAAAAGCAAATCTCGATAAAAGCTAAATTAGGGCTGAAGATACTTTCAATAATGTTATGGCCTGGTCTGTATTTAAGTAATTGCTTTTCAGTATGCCAGTGGTACTTTGGCGGTTTCTTGAATTTGGCAGCCGTAACTAATAGAGTCATTGACTTGAACTGGCTTGGAAGCAAGGATGCCAACTCGAGAGAAATGAATCCTCCCTAGTATAAAAACCAGTTACCATTGAAATCCCCACCAGATGAACAGACCTGTCATCGGTCCATTGAGAATGTTCAAGCACACACTTGATATCTTCCGCCATTCCTTTCGTGGTGTATCTTTTTAGCAGCCAAATACCTTGCGAATGATCCAGAAGTGCTTTTTCCTATTCCCCTGTTATCCACCACCAGAAAACAGTACTCTGATGGAAAACTGTCGTTGAAATAATTGATGATAGATGCCCATCCTGCCATTGAAGACAGCAACCCCATTACCAACAGGATTTTTTCTTTGGATTCATCACCGTGGATTTCATAGTTTATTGAATAATCTTTAATTGCACAGTTTCCCACTTTGGTAGGAATAGAATTGAAATAGCCGGAACCAATATCGATATCTGTTGCCTCTGCCAGCATTAGTGTATCGATTAAACTTGATGCTTTATATTATCGGCCATCGAGTCGTGTGATTCTGGTTGGGCCGAAATCATCTAAATCAACTAAAAACGAATTCACAAATGCAAGTTGTGGTATAATATATTAGCTGAAACAAAGAAAAAAGAATTCAACAACAGTACCGCAGCAATACATTATTTCGAAACAAGGGGTCATACATCGCATTGCATTTCCACAATTATCACAGCATTCATCACCTTTTCTAGATTACCAACGCGTTTACCTCTCTTGCTTATCAGGGGGTTTAGCTATTGTAGTAGGTCCCAGAGTATTAGACATCTTCTGCGGTTCCAAGAACCTGGTGTTTTGTTTGGGTGCCAAATCGGCTATTATTAATGGATTTGATTTAGCTATGCTCATTACAAGAAAAGCGTGATTTTCCCAAGAGGATTGATTAGTAATCACCTAGCATCAAGCTGTAATCCGTCCAACTGATCTTTCAGATACGTGTAGCTTCTCGTAATGTTCAATTTAATGATACTCAACAATATCAGATCTGATTCAAAGCGTTAAAGTCAAGTTACCGCAGTCCACAATTATCGACGCAGTCCAGAGATATACTTGGAAAGGTACACTGCAATCAAACAAACTCTGATAAAATAAAGCCTCGCAATTGAAACCTAAAACGTTTATTCCAACATAAGGATTATTAAAAGGCTTCTTCAGTAATTTGGCAGCATTCAAAGCATGCGAGGCATTCACATATACATGCAATACAGAAACAGTCGAGACAGCACTCCATACATTCACAGCAGAGCGGGTGCTTCCTAGGTTAAATCCAAGTACTTTCTTCCACCACGTAATCTTTGAGGATCAGTAGTCATCACTACAGTTTGAGCAGTTGGTTGAGTGGTCATTACTGGGCTTGAGTTTGGTGAGGTCATTTGCAACAAATAGTAAAAAACGCTTCAACGTTCAAACCTTAACAGAACAGGATCACGTGACAGTAAACAAAAGGACGGGCTGGCATGATAGATGGGAAGGTTGAATCATTGGTTCAGCATTAAAAAGATTTCCTGTTTTTTCAAAGTGTTATTTTCCGCTTTTCAAAATCGAATCGGAATCTATGGACTGGAGTGTAAAGAATATAATAGCTCTCATCGCAGATCAAGACACCATATTCGACGAATTCCTACTGAAAAAGTACTTTATTTATAACTCAGGACAAATACTGTAATTGTATTCCATTGTAAAAGTCAGCTGAACTACTCGATTATATCTACAGGATATTCAAAGATTATACAGATAAAATGGGATTATACCGGGAATTACTTGATGATTTTGGATGAGAAACTCGACCTTGGGATTTTCAAGCTAGGAGAGACCATTCAGAATTTCAACATGGTAAAGCAAGTAAAGCTGCAAGAATTCCCTCATAAGCTAGTTTGGTATCAACCCATCAAGCAGGTATCCAACATTTTATGTAGTATTCTCCGACTGGTCTGTTTCAACAGGGTCCAGATTTATTGTTTGGAAGTTATGCCTTCATTTCAGTTGGGCAAACAGCAATCTCTGTATATTTTGATACTATGGAAGGAGAGTTTACTTGTATATCGTGCAGTTTACCAGTTGAATTAGCAATGGCTCAGGCATTGGTCAAAGGTAGATTTTTCTTATTCCAGAAAACTCTGTATCCGTAATTGGAGTTTCTTCAGAAATCATCATTGCGACTGTCGCTATTGACCTGGCGAATCAAAAAGTCTCCATCCAACATATAGACAAAGTTCCATACCAACAGCCAATTAAGTTTATAGAATTATCAACCCATCATTTTGTTACTGTATCCGATCTTATGGACCAAAGTTTAATCCACGTCTACGAAAATTCAAATGGATGGAAACTAGTTGCCGAAAAATATGTTTCTAATATCTCGTGTGTGATGGCGATGAAGAATTATTTATTTATTGGATACCTGGATGGGTTAAATGAGTACAGGATGTTGCCGTCATTGGATGTGAAGGAGATGGGAAATATACTAGTCCCTGATACGCTACCTCCGGATGACCTCAAGGATGACATGCAGATTGACGTCTTTAGCAATTTCTTTAGTAATGAGCCAAAATACCCGCCCGTTGATAAAACCCAATTATTTAAAATGAATTACAAACCGGTATTGCCTATATTGTCTCCAAATGGAATTCATACAATCCAACTAGGAGTAGATGTGTTTGGAAAATCAGAGTTACTTGTAATAAGCAAAGAAAAGATCAAGGGATTTGCCTTGAATCCTGGTTTAGCAGATAAAAACCTGAACAGCCTTGCAGCGTTGGTAGTTTGCAGTGCGTTAAACAAGCACGATTTGTTGGATGTGTCGATATTAATTAGAGAATCAATTAAGCCTGGTAACTATTTATTTATTCCAGACCTTGCGGAGAAATTCATCAATAGCGTGATCATTAAATACGAAGAAATGCAGGAAATCAGCAGTCCAATCCCGTTTAGTAAAATCCACACTCTGGAAGAGCATATCGAGGTATTCCAGCTACTATTTTACACCACCAAGTAAGTAACAGCTAATCCAGAATTCTACAACCAAACTCTTGGCCTTTACGCAACTCGTTCAACATCCTTGAACTTTGTTTGATCAAAGATTTATTTTGCCGCTCTCTGGTTAACCAATTCAAAGCTCTTGAATGGACAAGTAAAAAATACTAATGAAGATTCGCAAATTTCCAACAAGATTACGCAAATAGCAGATTTCCACAACAAAACTGATTTGCAATTCCAGAAAGGAGCGATCCATCACATGGTTCCGTTAGCTCTTTGGGTACAAGACTTTACATCCTACGTGGTAATGCACTTGTATTCCTACTTGACTAGAAAAGAGCCAGACTTCAAAAGTATTCTTTTATTAATTTGGACGGGTCGCCGCTAATATTTGCATTAAACAGAAATTGCAGAAGACTAGTACTGCAGCTGTTGTACTTTGTCAAACTATTCCAGCTCAATCTGGAAGCAATCAACAAACAATTTGCCAACATCACAATTAGTTCATCGAGTGTTGAAGCTCACAGCAGAAATGCATACCTGCAACGAATTGATGCAGCGCTGAAGAAAGACAGACCTAATTTGGATTCTATGATAGGCATTTTCCTGGAATTTAATTCTTTAGATGCCCTTGTTAGTGATTCCCAGCCCTTACTCCGTGCAGAATCTATACTCTTGCTACAAGCTGCTGTTGATCCGCACTTCAAACCGTCGATGGATTCAATTAAGCCGCGATTCAAATCAATGTTTGAAAAGTTGTATCAAAAGCCTGAAGCCGAAACGCTAACTATTCTCATTAACGGGCCAAAAAGACACTTGAGCAAAATAGATGTCATTACCAAACACAATATCCGCAGTACGTCCAAACTGAATCGCTGCACACGCTGTCTACAACACACACAGGCTGACATTGAGCTGGATGAATCTTTTGCAATTTTCCAGAATATGCCTCCCTGGCAAAATGCCTACCAGGACATCTGTTTTTGCGGGGGACATTGGGCACCTGAAGCAAGCCAATAAAGAATATATTTATAAATAACCGCACTAATTGATTACAGGCATATTTGGATCTTGGTCAAAGAAAACAGAGTATATGCGCTTGGCTACACTTTCACCTATTCTATAATCTCTACTGCCCATATTTGTCTGATATGGAATACCCACTAGATCTCTGTAACTCTCTACCAGTGTCATTAGCCTTCCTAAATTAGAGTACCTTTGGCTTATTCCAATGGCCATTCGTTCGGTCACTCCTGGTATCTTTTCAATCATCTTTATCCAAGTGTCTTGCACATCTTTCCCAGATTTGATGGAATCTCCGAATGCCAATTGATTGTATTCAGATGATTTGATACTGGATTAAAATAAGAATTACTACATGTCTGGAAATAGAGCAATCTGTTGTATAAAGGATACAATGAAACCATGGATATCTACTTTGTTGCAGGTATGTATTTTGCATTTACCCTTGCCAAATATCTGCAGCAAGATCAACTCTCGCTCTATTGTTTTCTTGTCAGGACCATCCAAAATATCATTTGCCTTTCTTTTCTTTCTTTTTTCACTTGTAAGCTGTTCTCTAATTTCATCGTTTCTAATTGCTGTTTGTGCGCTGCTAAATGCCTTGTAGTACTCTGGCAGTCCGACAACTAGAAAAATGATAGCATCTCCTTTATATTTTGAAGTGCAATCGGTGAAGTAATTCATGAGACTCTGATCGCTTTTTAGGATTTCTGCAATGTCCATGGCCGAAAGCATAATTAAAATATAAGGTAATTTCTCAAGTCGGAGCGAACAGGGATTCCATATTGAATTTTCAAAATCATAAATCCGATCTACTTTGTGTGTCAGAGTCATTGAATTTTTGACTGCTGTGGTTTCGATTCTAGTTTCTACACCGACTTCTTTGAGGGATGTATTAAGAAAAGGGTCATTTTGGTTCCAGTTTTTGCACAGATGCGCAATAACTTCCCTGGCACATTCGATCTTTTGTCGCAATTTATTTGCAGTCTGGATTGCTTTCTTCCCAACGGATTCCAAGTCTTGAGTTTCCTTTTCCTTTTGTTTTTCTCTCCTTTTCTCTTCCTTTTCTTCTTCTCTAATTTGCTTTAATTTAAGTTTGTTCTCCAGTCGAATGTTCTTTTCCTGTTCTTTCTTCATCTGTCTCTGCAGCCGCTCTATTTTCACCTGATTTGCCTTTTCGTTCTTTTTCCTTTCCTTTTCCAACATTTTAGATATATCTGGCATTTCGGACTCTTGCAACAACTCCTGCTCCTTTTGCAACAATTGCTGCTCCGACTTAAAGGTCGGCTGTGAGTTATTTACTGAAGATTCAAAGTCTGAATCTTCAGAATCAATACTCACTTGATATTCCTTTGACTTTTCTTGATACTGGTATTTGGTTCCAAAGCCCAACTCTTTGTTGCCTGAATCCCAAAAAAATAGTCGTTTCCCAGGAGTTGGATTGATAGCTAAACCCTGCGGGGCAAAATCATCATCAGAGTCCAAAATCACCACATTGTTTGGAACCATCTTGTCTTTCAATGGAGCGGGAGTTACTTCGAAATCAGAATCAATATCCTTTATTAATATGGCAGTACAATGATTTCCATTATGCAAGATTAAGTTTTTCCAAGATTGAATGAGAACAGATCACCACTTTTCACTTACGCTACATGGGAATCCAAAAATCATAGATGTAATAGACAAGAAATGGTTTGCAGAAAAACTTCCCAAGGATGGTATTTCCAGATTCATGTAGACGTGATTATTAAAACTGAAGACCAGCCGCAGTTGTTTGACGACGAACTGGAGACCGAATTTGATCGGATGGAGCAGTCCGGAGCCGATAAAGACAAGTGGAATGCACATATATCGTTTATTGAGAGGGATAACTGAATATGATAATTTATATTAGGAGAATATTTTGGAATAAAATCCTTTCTTTGTGCCAGTTTCTGGTTTCTGTTCAATAACTTTACGCTGCTTGACTTTGCGCTTTGGCTCTTCTTCATTCTTGCGTTTTGGCTCCTCTTGATTCTTGTGTTGCAGAGATTCTCCCTTGCGTTTGCTAATTGCTTCCAACATCTTTGCCTTTTCGACATTCTTGAGATACATTTTGTTTTCTCTCTTGACTTGATCCATTTCAGTTCGTAGTTTCTGTTCTTTGACTTTGAGTTCATAAGCGAGTTGCTCAGTCAAATGGTTCCATTTGAATTTTGGAAGGTATTTAATATTCCAAATATCATCATAGTAGTATCCTCTCTTTTTCCCCCCCATGTTGGTATTGTTAAGCAAAGCAGCAACTTTTTTGGCAATCTTCTTGTCCATGAATTCGATCCATCCTTCAACAAAATTTTGTCTCTTATTATGCTTGTATTTCTTTCTTCTTGCTGCGATTTTTGCATCTTCTGGATTCAGATAAATGCGTCCAATTTCACCGTACTTTGATAGCATGGAGCGCAATTTGGTGTGCTTCATGAATGGAGGTACTCTAGACATGTAACAAACGCCAGTTTTTTCTATCTTGGCTTGGAAATCCTTCAGGCTTTTCTCGTCTAATGGTTTTAATGCTCTGGCATTTTCTTCTCCAAAGTCGTAATCTTCGTCTATATCTTCGTCTATATCTTCTGGGTGAGAGAATTCTTCAGTTGAAAAGTGAGCGTCTTTGTCAGAATCCAAACTGTCATTGTCTAAAACAAATCGAGAATCTTTTTTTTTGGTTGTTGACTTTAATTCCTGCTCCTGTCTTTCGTAAAAGTCTTCCTCTTCCTGCATTTTGATTCAAACTTTTTTGAAAAAAAGAAAAACCAGCGATTCAATATCATATGCAATTTATTTAATTAAGCAATTGGAGCAGAACGTGCTTGTTTAGCAACTTCACACATGTTTCTAAGTGCAGCTTCAGTTTCAACCCATCCTCTAGTCTTGAGACCACAATCTGGGTTAACCCACAAAAGGTTGGTCTTGATGTATTTGTTGATGGCAGAAAGACGGCTCTTCATTTCATCAGCAGGTGGAACACGAGGGGAGTGGATGTCGTAAAGACCTGGACCAATTCCGTTGGTATATCCATACTTTTCGAAAGCACGTAAAAGTTTAAGATCAGACTTGCTGTTTTCGATGGTGATACAGTCGGCATCTAAAGCTTGGATAGCTGGGAAAATATCGTTGAAATCAGAGTAGCACATGTGGGTGTGGATCTGAGTTTCGTCTGGAACATTGGTGGTGGCCAACAAGAATGATTTGACAGCCCAGTCAAGATAAGCATCTTGATCTTCCTTCAAAAGCGGCAGACCTTCACGGATAGCAGGTTCGTCGATTTGGATGGCTGGGATTCCTGCCTTTGCAAGGTCGGAAACTTCCTTTCTAAGAGCAAGAGCAATTTGGTAGGTGGTTTCGGATCTTGGTTGATCGTCACGAACAAAAGACCATTGGAGCATGGTAACTGGGCCAGTCAACATACCCTTCATTGGGAGCTTGGTGAGGGATTGAGCGTAGACTGAGGTTTCAACAGTCATGGCATATGGGCGGGAAACATCGCCGAAAATAATTGGTGGTTTGACGCAACGAGATCCGTAAGATTGAACCCATCCGTATTCGGAAAAGACGTAGCCCTTCAAGTTTTCACCAAAGTATTCAACCATATCGTTTCTTTCGAATTCACCGTGTACAAGCATATCAAGACCAACTTCTTCTTGGAACTTGACAGTCTTTTGGATTTCGCTGTTGATGAAAGCATTGTATTGCTCGAGGGTGGTTTCTCCCTTCTTGAACTTTTGACGAGCAACACGGACTTCCTTGGTTTGTGGGAAAGATCCGACAGTGGTGGTTGGGTAGAGTGGGAGGTTGAGTTTTTGTTGCTGCTTTTGAGCACGAACTTCAAACTTGCTTAAACGTCTAAAGTTTTCTGGGACAATAGCCTTCAACTCAGCTTGAACTTCAGGGTTGTGGATAAGAGCGGAAGTCTTTCTGAGTTCGTGAGCGTGAGCGTTTTCAGCAAGGACAGCATCAACAGATCCTGGAGCAGTGATAGCCTTTACGATGGTTGCGATTTCGTGGAGCTTTTCAACAGAGAAAGCCATCCAGTTCTTGATTTGGGCATCCATCTTCTTTTCAGAAGCAAGGGAGTGTGGGGTGTGGAGGAGGGAGCAAGATGGAGCAACGATAACTCTGTCAGCACCAACGGCAGCGATAACCTTCTTTACAGTTGCAATGGACTGAGCCAAGTTGTTTTTCCAGATGTTTCTTCCGTTAACAACACCGACGGAAACTTTGAGGGTCTTTCCTTGGACTCTGGAAACAACAGCATCAACATCTGCTGGTGCGCGGACGGCATCAATGTGGATAGCGTGGATAGGAAGGTCGGCAACAAAGTCCAAGTTGCTTGAATATCTTCCAAAGTAAGAGGCCAAAAAGAACTTCAATTGTGGAGCAGCAGCAGTAAGGGCGGCGTATGCTTTTGCAAAGTATGCTTTGTATTCAGCAGATCTGTCAAGAGAAAGAATTGGTTCGTCGACTTGAACCCATTCAGCACCAGCAGCTTGCAACTTGGTGAGTAATTCAACATATACAGGAAGAAGAGAGTCCAAAAGAGACAATCTGTCGAATCCAGCTGGAGCATCGCTGGATTCTTTACCAAGAGCAAGGAAGGAAACAGGTCCGAGAACAACTGGACGGGTTTGGATTCCAAGAGCCTTTGCTTCAAGATATTGGTCTACTGGCTTGGTATCTTGAAGGTGGAATTTGGTTGAAGGAGAGAATTCACCGACAATGTAGTGGTAGTTGGTGTCGAACCATTTTTTCATTTCCATAGCTGGCACATCGATACCTTCAGCTGGTCTTTGAAGACCACGGCCCATGGCAAAGTATTTGTCGGTAGCGCTTGGGATGTTTGCATATCTGGATGGAATTGCACCAAAGACAAACAAGTGATCAAGAACGTGATCGTAGAGAGAGTAGTCGTTGGATGGAATGGATTCAATTCCAGCATCTTTTTGGATTTTCCAGTGGAGGGCACGCAATTCCTGATGTCAATTATAATATTACCTTGGCACCGTTAACTAGGGCTTGGTGATCTACTTTGCCTGCCCAGTAGGCTTCGACGAGCTTTTTAAGCTCTCTGTTGGCAGACATACGTGGGAATCCGAGGTTAGATGAGGAGACCATTATTAGTTGACTCGATTCAGTTTTTTCGAGCATTTTATACAAAATCAGTGATTTGCGCCACAGCTATCAATGTTAAAGTCAAAGATTAGTTAATGCATGAATTCAGCCCGGAAAAAGTGGAAGCAAGTAGTTTGGAGTAGGGGTGTCTTAATTTTGCCGGCTTTGTAATGCTTCTTATCTGCAGCTAGCACTTGATATGCAATATTTCAAGGACTGGTTCGCGCCACATTAGCTAAGCAACTTTGAAAAAGATGGATTATGTAAGCATCTCGTATACCCCTTTTCCCGCAATTAGGTAAGCAGCCATCTAGGGAAAGCTATTGGACTGAGAGCTGCAGTAACTATACTAAATCCACACTGGGAGCAAGTTGTTCCACACAAGTCTCAAGATGGTCCTGAAAGCAGTTGCAATGTCTTGAACCGTATTGAGTATCCGTATTGCTGATTCTTTGAGCAATTTTCATCTGGAATCTAATCGGCATGCATGTAAATTTATTTTGTCTAAAGTTGAAATGGACAATCTCGAATTACAGCAAGTCCTATTTATTCACAGACATGGTAATTATTAAATAATAAAGGGGCAAGATCCCCAGTGTTTTCAACCAGTCATTTCCCAAGTGCTCCGCAATGGAAATTATGCAATGTCCTACCCAGCTTCTATGCAGCGTTCCATAAAGTACACGGTAACTGACATTGACAACAGAAAACAATCACGAATTGGATTTTGAATTTGGACAAAGTGGAAAGGATGAATTGCAAAAACAATTGGAAAAGGTAAAACACAACCAATGGTAAACACGTATTAAACGTTGCTTTTCAGGACAGTTGACTGATGCTGGGAAAAATGGAATGCAAGATGTCGGTAAATGGTTGCGAGAGCATTATCTTGGCAAATTACTCTCTCCTGTTTGGAATACAGAATCAACTGAAATTGCACTTCGTTCCACCAATTATTTAAGGACTGTTGAATCGCTACAATATTTATTACATGGTTTATATCCGAAAAAGGACACTATTGGAAGTCCAAAGGTCCTTGTTAAAGACACCGAACATGAAACCATGTATCCCCACGATGCGTGTTCGTCCATGGTATACGACACAAAGATATTAAGGGATCTTTTCGCAAAGAAACACCAACAGAGACTAGTTAGCGTGCTGAACCCATTGTCGTTTTGGCACACGATGCATGGCACTAAATCCAACGAAAACCAAGTGTATCGACTGTACGATGTGTTCAGCTGCATGGTCGGCAACGGCATTGAATTGCCCAAAGGAGTTACTGAAGATGATCATGGTAAGTTGGAAGGGTTGACTATTGATTTGTGGTAATATCCTAATAATCCAAGGGCTCGCTTATATGAAAAGGATGACAATTTCACGAAAAGAGCGATTGGACGATTCATTCCAGAACTATTTAAACCTATGGAAGATATGAGGAATGCCATTCCAAACACTCCAAAAATGGCAATCTTTTCTGGACATGACTCGTAATTCAAACTAAAACAAGGACCATCATCCCACTATTAATATCCTTCAGAGCATTCGATGGCGACTATCCGTACCCTGGATTTGGATCGTCACTTACATTTGAATATTTCCAAGAAAAGAAGCCATATCCCTCATCCAAATCAAAAGGCTACGTCCAAATGAAGTACAATGGCGAATCAATAACAATCCCCGCTTGTAAAGCACCTAAAGATCACTATAGAAATGATCTATCATTGTGTACTTTTGAAGCCTTCATGAACCAGGCAAAGAAAATGTCTTTGACAGAGCAAGAATACCAGAAAATGTGCCATAGTGATCAAAAAGTGATTCCAGACTGGGATTAACTTAATAAAGAGATAGGTATTTATTGCACTAGTAATTGAAATTCTGCGGATCATTTCGATTTAGCTGAAACTGCTGTCCATCCAGCTGCCCCTGCAATCGTGCAGCCAGTTGCTGGTTCTGCATCGCCCGCAATAGATCCATACTCGGCTTAGCATGTGTCTCTTCTTCCTTTGGCTTATCAGACTTTAAAGACTGGTATTAATTTCACTTACTTCACGGTATTTCACCAAATATAAATTCAATGTATCGTGGTAGGAATCAAATCCTAGAGATTGGATAGCCCACAAGATATCTTCTGCATTTATAGTCTTTCTTTTTTCATGGACACACCTATCGCTGGCTGAATTAGGAACGAGTACCTTCAGATGTTACAAATGATATAAATTCTGATACACATTCCTAGATTAAGCAGCCAGGTACCTGTATACACTCTTTTGCATCTTTGGCAATCTTGGCATTTTCAGGTAGACCTCTTTTCATTATTCGAGCTACGTTTGCTATAGGGAGTAGTCTGTCTTGTTCTTCGCTTTCAGTTCCTTTTCCCATCTTGTCTGTAGCTTAAATTTGCTTCAACCAATCGATTCTCGCGGTTTTTTGGCCAATCGTTCGCTGCTCGTTTTTTTTTCTAATGATGCGCCACATTCTAGCCCTAACCCTTGTATTTCAAGCAAAGATGTGCCAAAATTCCTTGTGAATTCGCTTTACATACAGTAAGTCTTTGAAGTGATGATATCTTTTGTAACCGCCAGAGGCCAGTCTACAGATTAGTGTCTCTCTGCGCGAGATCAAGGCGAATCTGATCACAACAAATCAAAATTTCAAGATACAAGGTTTATTGCAAGTAAAGTGAATTCTCCCTGGGAAGTGATGAACAGTTAACTTGCAGGCTAACACCATGTGTTCGGCCAATGACTTGCGAATCTCTAAGAAGTTCTGATCCCTTTTTGTTATCAACCTATTGCATTAAAGCAGATTATTCAGTCATTTTCACTTGTATAGCCATAATGAGTGCTCTTATCCCGGACAGCAGAGTGCCAATAATTGCCTGCGCACTGTTCAGAAAGAGTTTGTTTCTCAATGATACTCCTTGATTAATCGCGCGTGATAATACCAGTTTTGTTTACATTGTACACAAATAATATAAATAAGCAAACCTCTTTGAATAAACAAATGATATTTGCATTATTGATTGCTGGTAATTCGCTTTAATTTCAGTTGCAAGATCCCAAGATTGCTCGTTGACAAACTTTCAACCGTGTTTGGACATTATTGAAAACTACAAGGAAACCACATGTGCCATGATTCAAACCAGCAGCCCTACGTATTACAACCAATGCCTGTGCTATCAAATGTACCATCAATCTTTGTGCTATCAACAGTGTCCTGGAAATGTCACTGTCCAGCAAGATTTGGAAAATAATGTTGTGCCTGAGATGAATAGCTTATGCGCATCAGTCGGACTAAATGCACTCAATCTCCCGGTCCCTCCTGCATGGCAAGTATTTTTCCAACAAACCCATACAATCACGGCAAAGGCTGGATCCCCAAATTCCGCATCGGCAGCTACTTCAGCAACCAGCACACCAACCGCCATCGTCCAGCAAGTTAAAAACTCTGCCTCCGAGTACAGCTATGCCTTGGGTCCCTTTATCGCTCTACTAGGCTATTTTGCTTAATAAAAATTATTCCAATCGATTCTGACGCATTAAGTTATTGTTTAGATATGCGGAAAAATCCCGCACACAATGTTATCCAAAATGAAAACAGTTCGAATCGATTTCACATCAGATATAATCTGTCCTTGGTGTTATGTAGGAAAGAAACACTTGGAAACCGCAATGAAGAATTTCCCCGATATTCAATTTGATGTTCGCTACCACCCTTTCCAACTCAACCCAGCTCTTCCCATAGAAGGAAAGGATAAGGTTGAAATGTATGAGCAGCGATTTGGAAAAGATCGGTTTCAAATGATGTCGGCCAGAATAAAGCAAGTTGGCGAACCGCTTGGAATTAAATTCAATCATGCCGGGCTGGTCGCAAATACGCTGAATGCACATCGTTTGATTCATCTAGCCGGCCAGAATGGAATCGCTTCTCAAGTCAAGAGCGAACTGTTGGCTGCCTACCACGAAAAGGCTCAAAATATTGGTGACTTTGCAGTACTAGGCGAATGCTATGCAAGAGCTGGTGGTAGCAAAGACAAGGCCCTTGAATACTTGAATTCGGATGAAGGAAAAGATCAAGTAAACAAGGAATGTGGGGAAGCACAATTGCGTGGTATTCATGGGGTTCCGTACATCCAAGTGAATGGCACTCACGTCGAAGACTACTTTAGCGACAATTTGATTAGCACTATTGGTTCACTGTAATAAATTCTCAATTCGGCATGTTTCATAGAAAGAGCCTTTGGTGGAAGGATATTGACCCACCATCCATCCAATGAATGCGAGAACATCCGGCGGCATCTTTCAGTATCTCATGCGAATCACAGAGCTCTGTGCAACTATCCTTGCCTTTTGATCTGGTTCCGAAATATTGAGCCTGATCGATCACTGTGTAACCCTGCATCAGACGCTAAATTAAATATTTAAGGCGAGGGATCACCAAACACACACCTCCTATGCCCAATTTCTCAAGACCGGAATTGCGATTATCAACAGATTTCCATATAGTCAGACCTCCGATGGCTCAACTCAGTCCATTGCAAAAATTTATACCTCATTTCATAAAGAATAGTTTAGAAGCTACAACGGCTTTTACTAATGCCCGATTTTGTATTCAAGGAACCGTTCAATTAGCAATCCCTGCTCCTTACCGGATTATATTGACGATTGTTGGCACAGAGATGGTTGGGGATGGTAGATATTTAAAGTCGTTCCAATTCCTGCAGAAATCGACTGCGTTATCAGGTACCAATTCAGATCAATCAACCTGTATACCATTTGAAATAGAATTGTCTGCATTGCAGTGTCCGGATGCCTTCTCTGGCGATTTCGGAAGTATTTCATATGAAATCAATGCAAATATAGAGCAGCCCAACTGTCCACGATCCGTTTGCACAACCAGCGTCCCATTAGTGTACAGACCTAATGCGAAACAATTGGTATCATTCGGCGAAGATTGGACAGTCAACAAATGGCCAATCACTGTATCATCCAGCGGCTCGCGAATGCTGTTGGTTCACACGTTGGAAGACTCTCAATTCTTGATATCATCATTCCGCCCAGTAGTAACCTTTTCGCAAGAGTGTTCCCCAGATATTGGCGTGTTTGAAATAGAGCAGGTGCAGTATACTTTGGTTGAGAAAGTGAAATACAAAAAGAAAAACAACTTGGGCATTGAATACACGGCAAAGAATTCTACCGAAATCATACGTGCAGCGGTGTATGATACTCCCACTTGGGATGAACCCTGTCTGCTGGATTTGTATGATCTAACAGATGCAAAACAAATTCATCAGCCGACTAGTGGCAAACTCTTGTCTGTATCCCATTATCTGAGGATATCGCTACGGTTTACGGATATTGATGATTACGCTATTTTCAAGATGCCAATTCAAGTTGTAGTTACCCAATAAATAATTATTAATTTTGAATTAGCCAGCAGCCTTACTGTGACTGGAAACTGACGGGCGTTCCCAGATCATATGCTAATGCAACAGATATGCGTGCCGATCCAACCGCCTAAATTTTCCAAGATGCAAAGACTCGCAATCCAAATTCGAAAACTCAGTTCAAGGCCAAAAGTAGTACATACCATCAAAGAATACCAGCAGCTGAGAAATGAGTGGTACAAACAAGGAAAAACCGTTGGATTTGTCCCAACCATGGTATTCTTTTATTTACAAAGGGGGCATTACATACTGGACATACCAGTTTAGCTGAATTGGCAAAATCCAACTGTGATGTTGCAGTCGCATCTATATTTGTAAACCCAGCACAGTTTGCTCCACACGAAGATTTGAATAAATATCCAAAGACCTTGGAGTCAGATTTGGACTTGCTGGCTAAAGTAAACACCAATGTCGTATTTGTTCCGAGTGTAGCTGAAATGTACCCTGCTGGAATTCCGTTACAAGTGGACCAGCAAGCGGGAACTTTTGTCCAAGTATTAGGAAAGTCGCATCAGATGGAAGGAAGCATCAGACCACACTTTTTCAGAGGAGTTGCAACAGTAGTTACCAAATTGTTCAATATCATTCAACCAACTCATGCTTTCTTTGGCCAAAAAGATGTTCAGCAATGTTCAGTAGTCAGGACTATGGTTCGCGACTTGCACTTTAATTTGAAAATTGTTGTTGCAGAAACAAAAAGAGAATCAGATGGATTAGCCATGAGTTCCCGTAACAGATATCTCTCTCCACAGGAAAGAGAATTAGCACCAATTTTGTACAAGGGAATGCAAGCAGCCATTGCGGCATTTGGAGCTGGGGTACGAGACAGAAAGGAATTGATTCGAAAAGCAGAGCAAGTGATTTTACAAGAAAAGAATATCAAATTGGAATACCTTTCTATCGCCGAACCATTGTCCCTAACTGAAGTAGAGACTGTAGGCAAAGAAGGTGCTATCCTCAGCGGTGCTATCAAAGTTGGAAATACTAGGATTATTGATAATGTTCTGCTCGGCATGGAGAAGGAATTTATATAAACTCCATTTATTTTTTAAACTTTTTTTGAAATATCTGGATGGAAAACAAAGACGCAGCGAAAAAGTTACTGCCCAGCGTAGACCCTTCCTTCTATAAAACCCCGCATGCTTGGGAAACTGAAGAAGCGGAGAAAGTAAAGCCAAAACCAAGACAAAAATCCCCACAACGAAAATCAAAACACCACAATAAAAAAGACAAACCTAAAGATACGCCATCAGTAGTTGATAGATTAGGAGAGAAGCCAGCTAGTCGCAAAGCAGGAAAGGATAAAGATGAGGGTAAATACAAGGAGCGGATAGAAATAGAGGAGGAAAAGTATCACAAAGCGCCTAAACCAGAAGAGAAACCGTCAGTATTTGATAGGTTGGGGCCCAAGCCTAAACTGAAAGATACTCCACAGAAGGAACCAACACAAACCGCAAAGATACAAATTACAAAGCCATCCGTTTTTGACCGGCTGGGAGACAAGGCAACTGATAAGAGCGCAGATATCAGACCCGTTGCCAAAGTTAAAGTTAATCGTAAAGAGTCGCATGGAAAGCACGTGGAAGAACTCGTAAAAGCAAAAAGTAAAGTCGTAGAAAAAGATGTCAGCGAAATTCTCCAAAATTCTTCCAGCTGGGCGGATGCATTTGATGACGATGCGCCTATAGCTGTGCCTAAATGGAATAATTAATAATGATTATACAAATTTTGGAATTTTGTATTGCTTTCAAAGAAGCCTCGCTTTGGTTCACTACCCGAGTCTGTAAAGTCATGAGGTGTCAATTACCGATTAATAAATACCTATCAAGCGCTATGCTTCAGCGATGGCAGCCAACAGCTTTGCGCTGTACAAGAATGAGAAGCAACAGGATATTGCAAAACAGCTCAATCTACGAAACCAAGCTGAAATTCACCAAAAAGTCCTCGAGTTGTGGGTTAATGAACCTTTGAAAGTGAGGCTATCGTATATTGATATGTCTGCGCACGATTTACAGGATCAAACTACTCAATCGAGCAAAATCAATTCAGAGATATACCGGAGCATGGAATCCACTCTGTCGGTAAATGTCCACACGAATGCATCACCTTCCAGCATACCACAGTTTCCAGGAAGCGTTTCGCCGGATGTTTTATTTGCTACCCAATTGGAAGAGCCCGATTACTTTAGAATATTTGATGAAATTAAGTGTTTGGAACCTGCAAGTCTGCAATTCCATTTCTCTGGATTTTGACAGTCGTATCATCTGCGAATAATTTTTTGTTCCAAGTTGATCCTCAAGGTGCAATTGATTGTAAATTAAATAATAAATTATGTATTTGGTGTTCTTTGTGGACCATTGCCAGACTGAGTGCGTACCTTTCAAGTCGGAGTTGCAGTCAACAAAACGCGTCCTGTTTCTTTTTCGATTCAATGATTGTTTTGAATCTACTATTAACAGGATTATGCGCATCCGACTGCCAACAGCCATCAGGTACATCAGACGGAACTTGTGGCCCAAATATAGGCACATGTTCGGTGCAAGACGCCTGTTGTTCACAGTATGGATATTGCGGTTTCACAAAAGAGTTTTGTGGAAGAGGATGCCAACTGCCATTCTCGTTCTCCAATCAACAATGTGTATGTCAAGATCAATCGCCAAACAATAATTATTGTCAACCATCTTACAGCTATCCGTTATCAACTGATGGTAATTGCGGGGTAGATTATGGAACAAGCTGTGGAGTTCCTCATAGTTGCTGTTCAGCGTTTGGAAAGTGTGGTATTTGGTTATTAATACAGGGTTTGATGAGCTGCATTGCTCTAATGGATGCCAAGCTGGGTATGGCCAGTGTAGACCAGCTAGACATCCACCACCAATACCTCTGTACCCAATTTCTCCTGATGGAAGTAGTTGTGGTGCTTCAGCAAAGTTTATGTGTGCAGACGCAGTAGGAAGGTGTTGTGGTCGGTCAAATTCCTGCGGAGACTCCAGTGATTATTGCGGGACTGGATGCCAACCCATATTTGGTGCTTGCTGGTAGTAGGATTTGTAATAAATTGATTTTCCATGTTCGAACTTTCTGACTCGATCACAAAAATGTTTCTTTTGAAAGTAGTAGGAAGCTTGGTGTTTGGACAGGGAGACGGGACAGTAGTTTCGTTGCCATCAGGGAAGCTATTTTACTTGGATCCTACTTCAAATGAATCCAAAAAATTGATTTACAATGACGCAACAATTGCCGTAAAATCAACTGGCACGCCTTTCAATTACGAACTATTGATTACGAAATCAGAAGACTCGGATAATCATGCAGATGACGACCACGAACTAAATGATTTTGAAGCTTCTTTTTTAATTGATGCGCAGTTGATGCTCAAGCGAGATCGTTTCAGAATAATTTGGGCAGACATTGAAGACGAATCCGGTGTTTGTGGATGGGAGTATAACGTTGATTCAACAATACCTGGAAGCAATGTTGATCTTTTTGAAGAAGCAGTGCACTATTCCATGATGGAGCGTCAATTCAAAAAACCCAAAGATGAAATTACTAGTAACGAGTATGCCAGATACGTTCAGCACTACCGAGAAAGAGTTGCGCAAACTTCCATTGGTGCTTGGAAGGTAATCGAGAAACTAACACTAGTCCACGACTCCTAAAAAAACACAACAAAGCAACACTCCTGTCAAGCCTGAAACTAACCTGGCACCAACAGATATCTCTTCTGTTCAAAAAAGAGTAAGAGGCATCCTCAAACCTGTCAAAGTTGAGAAGGGAGAGGTTCTAATCAAAATGAATTGCGAACTATGGATATATGATGTAGTTTCAACCACTTTCATCCAATGCTTTCCGGCTGTTCGAGTGGAATTGATAAAATCGCAGGAAGAGGAATTCAAATACCAATATGTAGTGTACATTGATGGCAGTGCAAGCATTGTTCAAGAATTAAGGAATGATATTTGTCCGTTCTTTGATAGTGAACAGTTGGCTTTCATTTGGAATACCATCTCAGACAATCCAGTCTCGTGGTCTTTAAAGTTTGATAAGAATGACAAGGAAATTTATCAAGAATTCAACCACTGGTTCAGTAACTGCCTTTACGAATCTACCAACAAATCTCTGTTTAGTAAAGCCAAGAAAATCGAACAGGAATTCATTCAAAACATGTTTGAAGATATGGAAATTGACGATGAACGACCACCATCAGACGAAGAAGAAGAAGAAGATGAAGAGGATGTAGCACCACTGAAAGAACAAGAAAATCCATTCAATGACAAATCTGAAAATAGCTTGTTGGCAGTTGGCTACAAGCATAACCGCTCATTCGTGGTAAGAGGAAATAAAATCGGCGTTTTCAAACATGGAGAAGAAGAAGATCTAGAATTTGCAACCACAATCAAGTAAGAATCTCTAATTTAGCAATATCGGGACACTAAACGGACAATTCTTTTCTCCTAGAAAAGTTATGTTGCACCAGCAAGATTCTTCACTCTTGATGATGAAACCTGATGATAACAGAAATGTCTACAGGATGGACTTGGAAACTGGAAAAGTAGTCGAAGAATGGAATGTGGATGAAAACATCTCTGTTACTGAAATTGCTCCAGAAGCCAAATATGCACAACTTACAAATGAACAGACTGTTTTGGGTATTAATCAAAAATCAATGTTCAAGATTGATCCTCGTCTTAGCCAATCCAAGGTTGTTCAAGATACCTCCAAGATTTACAGTACCAATTTGCAATTTTCCACCATTGCTACTACTGGAGATGGGCGAATGGTTGTTGGGTCAGAAAAGGGTGAAATCCGACTCTACGACAAACTTGGTAAGATTGCCAAAACATCGTTGCCAGGCCTTGGAGATCCAATCATTGGTATTGACACTACTGAAAATGGGGACTATGTCTTGGCGACTTGCAAAACCTATTTGCTGCTTATTCAAACCACAGTGAAAGGGGAACAAAGGTCGTCATTTGAAAAATCAATTAAGCCAACTCCGAGAAGACTAACTCTCAAACCTGAGCATGCAGGTAATATTAGACTAACTTAGCTTGGCTTGGACCAAATATTTCATTTACTCCAGCTAAATTCAATGCTGAACAAGGAGGACGCGAAAAACGTATAATTACGTCCACAGGCAAATTCATTATCAGTTGGAATTTCAGAGAAGTCAAGCTAGGAAAGTACTACAATTACACCATCAAAGAATACACTGAAAAAGTCGTGGCAGATAATTTCAAGTACGGCCAAGATAGAGATATCATTGTTGCACTTCCAAGTAATGTTGAAATGGTCAAAAAGAACCACCTTAGCACCCCAGTGAAATTACTAAAATCTCGCTCCAATATTGTCAACTCTCCTTATTAATTTGAATAAAGTTTTTTGTATTTTCAATTGGACTCTAGACTCCTGCCACTCAGAAATTACTTTTATGGGGGATATTCCAGAGATATTTTTTTTTCAAAAAAAAATAAAATGTCTGAATTCAAAGAACCTCAAAATGATGAAGAAATGGAATTCGAAGCTCTCAAACCTAGTGAATTGGCATCAGGTAAATCCACATCCAGAAGAATCCCAATTCCACCCCACAGACTCACTCCTTTGAAAAAAGACTGGTTGAAAATATACACTCCGCTGGTAGAACATTTGAAATTGCAAATAAGAATGAATTTGAAAAAAAAGTCAATCGATTTAAAAACCAGCGACGAAACAGAAGATATCGGAGCCATACAAAAAGCTGCTGATTTCATTAAAGCTTATAATTTGGGCTTTGATATCAACGATGCTATATCATTATTGCGTTTGGATGATTTGTATATCGACACTTTTGAAATCAAGGATGTCAAGACCTTGTCTGGGGACAACCTCTCCCGTGCCATTGGTAGAATTGTAGGAAAGGACGGCAAAACGAAATTCACAATTGAAAACACCAGCCGCACGAGAATAGTAGTCGCAGATACAAAGATACACATCCTTGGTTCGTTCCAGAATATCAAAATTGCAAGAGACGCAATCGTCCACTTGATTTTGGGAAGCAGCCCAGGCAAAGTGTATAGCAAGTTGCGTACTATTAGCACCAGAATGAAGGAGCGATTTTAATATAAAAATATTCTTAAAGTTGGTCTTTATTGAACGCTTCATTTATTCCAATTGCACTCACGTCATTTTCCAAAATGTATTTGTTGCTTATCCAATATGCTCTTGCCGGATGTATAAATACCGAATGCATCCGTCAATCAGAATTATTCTATCTAAAGTAACATGTCATTAACCAGCACTTGCTTGAAAACGGAATTCCGAAACGAATGCGAATGTTACAACAGCGTATATGTAAAGTGCGTTCTGCTAATATAGATATTGCCACCAATGCGATTATGAATTCGATGATTCGCTGTGCGTCAAAGCAGGATTGGATTACAAGAATTTACCACCACCAGTCTGGAATCGACCAGTGTATGATGACAGAGTAGATGTTGAGAAGAGGTATGATCCTTATGTAGCAAAGGTACAAAGCCCTTCAGTATCTTTACAAACCGTCACAAACAATTTGTTCTATGTCGGAATTTCAATTTTGACAGGTCTCTTGTTATAATACAATGTGTTGTTATTTATTGGCAGGTGTTTCAGTTTTGGAATGCTTTCTTAGAAGTTTGGTGTACAGCGATGCATCCAAGTTATTATCGGTTATAACCTTTGTTACTGTTGAATAGTCATGGTTCATGTAGCACAGTGCGTCGATCAGCCTTGCATAGTCCTTTCCAGCCATTTCTTTGATTGGTTCCTTTGTAACCAATTCCTCTTCCGTGCAAAGCTGTATTAGTTGAGGGTACAGCTTGTTTCTGTAAAAATATCTAAACAATTTACGTTTTTGCAGATCAGAATGATAATAGTAGTTGCCACTGTGGATGTTGTACTCGAAAGCCAGTTCCTGCTTTGTTTCACTCTCTTTTTCAACGTTCAGAATCTCCTTTGCCCTTTCCTTTAGCCCATTCTGCAGGAGATATCTAAAGTAGATTGGGGTATTTTCAGGGCTTGGTTGGTAGTACTTGCGGACCAACTCAATATTCTTTTGTTTGCAGAAATATTTCAACGCGATAGTAGATTGCTTTAGGGAGAGCTTTCTATTTTGGATAAACTGCTCAAAGGCAAATTCATCATCCAGTCTATATAATAGATACTCCATTATTCTTTCAAAACACTCCTCCAGCTTTGATTTTCTACTCACATATTCTTGTATTTTCTGGTTTTGTTTTTCAGATATATCGCCTCCAAATAACAAACTGTTCAGCTTGTCGTGCTTGTATTTCAACTGAGACTCCACATTTGGTGTATAACTTTTGCGAAATCCCAGTTCCAAGTCATTGTACAAGTTAATCAAGTGGTATGAGCTCGCTAATTTGTTTCTGTACAGGCACAATACCATTATAGTCTGGTATTTCAGATTGTTATCGTCGTCAACTTGCATACCTTTCAACTTGAAATATTCCTTTCTTTGCGCTAATGAGTCGATTAATAAATCCATCGTCGACTGGTCCAGCTCTAATTTATTTCCAGTAATGTATTTTGAAATTTTGCCGTTGATGTAATGCAGTGATTCTTTGTGTGCCTTTCTAATTACGAACGGCAGCCAGGTAGCAGCTAGATTTGCTTTATCGTTTCCTGAAAGCGACTCTCTTTTTAAAAATGCAGATATCATTGGCTCAATAAATTGCAATGATTTCGAATCCAACACCGACTGCACCATCACACTGAATAGCAGTGGATGAATCTGGTGTTTTTCAATAATCAATTTCGCAAAAGTATATCCAGTCTTTACGTTTGTCTTTAACAAATTGTTGAGGATTGCATCTGACTGATCCTTGGATTTGTCTAGATTGTACAGTGCGAGTGAGTCCTTTACGTTCATCATTACATAAGGTATTTCACTCTTGACTTGCTTGAATTTGGTTTCATTCCATTGTTTGATTAAAAGCGGATTCAATTTTATTGGTTTTATGAATTTCT
Organism: Terramyces sp. JEL0728; assembly: GCA_027603945.1. Classification (NCBI taxonomy): domain Eukaryota; kingdom Fungi; phylum Chytridiomycota; class Chytridiomycetes; order Rhizophydiales; family Terramycetaceae; genus Terramyces; species Terramyces sp. JEL0728. The sequence continues at coordinate 62,267 of JADIIU010000035.1, read as the reverse complement.
GCAGGTTCATTATTTGCAAGAAAAATAAAAGCCAAGATTACAATACACGCTGGAACGCATATCACAAAGATTGCTATGGTTTCCGGATCAAATTCCAATTAAATAGCATTTATTCTTCAGTTGGATACCTCCCATTCTTTTTATAATATTCAGTCTTATCGTTCAGCATATCCATCCTCATTTTCTTGTGCACCTCATGCTTTGTGTACTGCTTCACGCATTCATTAGCAGCACGAACCTCCTTCTTACAATTCCAGATTAGCGATACTGTTTTGTGCTTTGTGCAAGCGAATAATTCTGGTTAATCCCGGCTTACCATCTAAATATTTTGTGCATTTGGCCCGAGCTTTTTCAGTCATCTCTTTCCGTATTCTCTCTTCTTCCTGTGCATTCAAGGCTGCAATGCAAGTTGTGGTATAATATATTAGCTGAAACAAAGAAAAAAGAATTCAACAACAGTACCGCAGCAATACATTATTTCGAAACAAGGGGTCATACATCGCATTGCATTTCCACAATTATCACAGCATTCATCACCTTTTCTAGATTACCAACGCGTTTACCTCTCTTGCTTATCAGGGGGTTTAGCTATTGTAGTAGGTCCCAGAGTATTAGACATCTGCGGTTCCAAGAACCTGGTGTTTTGTTTGGGACCCAAATCGGCTATTATTAATGGATTTGATTTAGCTATGCTCATTACAAGAAAAGCGTGATTTTCCCAGGAGGATTGATTAGTAATCACCTAGCATCAAGCTGTAATCCGCCCAACTGATCTTTCAGATACGTGTAGTTTCTCGTAATGTTCAATTTAATGATACTCAACAATATCAGATCTGATTCAAGCGTTAAAGTCAAGTTACCGCAGTCCACAATTATCGACGCAGTCCAGAGATATACTTGGAAAGGTACACTGCAATCAAACAAACTCTGATAAAATAAAGCCTCGCAATTGAAACCTAAAACGTTTATTCCAACATAAGGATTATTAAAAGGCTTCTTCAGTAATTTGGCAGCATTCAAAGCATGCGAGGCATTCACATATACATGCAATACAGAAACAGTCGAGACAGCACTCCATACATTCACAGCAGAGCGGGTGCTTCCTAGGTTAAATCCAAGTACTTTCTTCCACCACGTAATCTTTGAGGATCAGTAGTCATCACTACAGTTTGAGCAGTTGGTTGAGTGGTCATTATTGGGCTTGAGTTTGGTGAGGTCATTTGCAACAAATAGTAAAAAACGCTTCAACGTTCAAACCTTAACAGAACAAGATCACGTGACAGTAAACAAAAGGACGGGCTGGCATGATAGATGGGTAGGTTGAATCATTGGTTCAGTATTAAAAAGATTTCCTGTTTTTTCAAAGTGTTATTTTCCGCTTTTCAAAAATCGAATCGGAATCTATGGACTGGAGTGTAAAGAATATAATTGCTCTCATCGCAGATCAAGACACCATATTCGACGAATTCCTACTGAAAAAGTACTTTATTTATAACTCAGGACAAATACTGTAATTGTATTCCATTGTAAAAGTCAGTTGAACTACTCGATTATATCTACAGGATACTCAAAGATTATACAGATAAAATGGGATTATACCGGGAATTACTTGATGATTTTGGATGAGAAACTCGACCTTGGGATTTTCAAGCTAGGAGAGACCATTCAGAATTTCAACATGGTAAAGCAAGTAAAGCTGCAAGAATTCCCTCATAAGCTAGTTTGGTATCAACCCATCAAGCAGGTACCCAACATTTTATGTAGTATTCTCCGACTGGTCTGTTTCAGCAGGGTCCAGATTTATTGTTTGGAAGTTATGCCTTCATTTCAGTTGGGCAAACAGCAATCTCTGTATATTTTGATACTATGGAAGGAGAGTTTACTTGTATATCGTGCAGTTTACCAGTTGAATTAGCAATGGCTCAGGCATTGGTCAAAGGTAGATTTTTCTTATTCCAGAAAACTCTGTATCCGTAATTGGAGTTTCTTCAGAAATCATCATTGCGACTGTCGCTATTGACCTGGCGAATCAAAAAGTCTCCATCCAACATATAGACAAAGTTCCATACCAACAGCCAATTAAGTTTATAGAATTATCAACCCATCATTTTGTTACTGTATCCGATCTTATGGACCAAAGTTTAATCCACGTCTACGAAAATTCAAGTGGATGGAAACTAGTTGCCGAAAAATATGTTTCTAATATCTCGTGTGTGATGGCGATGAAGAATTATTTATTTATTGGATACCTGGATGGGTTAAATGAGTACAGGATGTTGCCGTCATTGGATGTGAAGGAGATGGGAAATATACTAGTCCCTGATACGCTACCTCCGGATGACCTCAAGGATGACATGCAGATTGACGTCTTTAGCAATTTCTTTAGTAATGAGCCAAAATACCCGTCCGTTGATAAAACCCAATTATTTAAAATGAATTACAAACCGGTATTGCCTATATTGTCTCCAAATGGAATTCATACAATTCAACTAGGAGTAGACGTGTTTGGAAAATCAGAGTTACTTGTAGTAAGCAAAGAAAAGATCAAGGGATTTGCCTTGAATCCTGGTTTGGCTGATAAAAACCTGAACAGCCTTGCAGCGCTGGTTGTTTGCAGTGCATTAAACAAGCACGATTTGTTGGATGTGTCGATATTAATTAGAGAATCAATTAAGCCTGGTAACTATTTATTTATTCCAGACCTTGCAGAGAAATTCATCAATAGCGTGATCATTAAATACGAAGAAATGCAGGAAATCAGCAGTCCAATCCCGTTCAGTAAAATCCACACTTTGGAAGAGCATATCGAGGTATTCCAGCTACTATTTTACACCACCAAGTAAGTAACAGCTAATCCAGAATTCTACAACCAAACTCTTGGCCTTTACGCAACTCGTTCAACATCCTTGAGCTTTGTTTGATCAAAGATTTATTTTGCCGCTCTCTGGTTAACCAATTCAAAGCTCTTGAATGGACAAGTAAAAAGTACTAATGAAGATTCGCAAATTTCCAACAAGATTACCCAAATAGCAGATTTCCACAACAAACCTGATTTGCAATTCCAGAAAGGAGCGATCCATCACATGGTTCCGTTAGCTCTCTGGGTACAAGACTTTACATCCTGCGTGGTAATGCACTTGTATTCCTACTTGACTAGAAAAGAGCCAGACTTTAAAAGTATTCTTTTATTAATTTAGACGGGTCGCCGCTAATATTTGCATTAAACAGAAATTGCAGAAGGCTAGTACTGCAGCTGTTGTACTTTGTCAAACTGTTCCAGCTCAATCTGGAAGCAATCAACAAACAATTTGCCAACATCACAATTAGTTCATCGAGTGTTGAGGCTCACAGCAGAAATGCATACCTGCAACGAATTGATGCAGCGCTGAAGAAAGACAGACCTAATTTGGATTCTATGATAGGCATTTTCCTGGAATTTAATTCTTTAGATGCCCTTGTTAGTGATTCCCAGCCCTTACTCCGTGCAGAATCTATACTCTTGCTACAAGCTGCTGTTGATCCGCACTTCAAACCGTCGATGGATTCAATTAAGCCGCGATTCAAATCAATGTTTGAAAAGCTGTATCAAAAGCCTGAAGCCGAAACGCTAACTATTCTCATTAACGGGCCAAAAAGACACCTGAGCAAAATAGATGTCATTACCAAACACAATATCCGCAGTACGTCCAAACTGAATCGCTGCACACGCTGTCTACAACACACACAGGCCGACATTGAGCTGGATGAATCTTTTGCAATTTTCCAGAATATGCCTCCCTGGCAAAATGCCTACCAGGACATCTGTTTTTGCGGGGGACATTGGGCACCTGAAGCAAGCCAATAAAGAATATATTTATAAATAACCGCACTAATTGATTACAGGCATATTTGGATCTTGGCCAAAGAAAACAGAGTATATGCGCTTGGCTACACTTTCACCTATTCTATAATCTCTACTGCCCATATTTGTCTGATATGGAATACCCACTAGATCTCTGTAACTCTCTACCAGTGTCATTAGCCTTCCTAAATTAGAGTACCTTTGGCTTATTCCAATGGCCATTCGTTCGGTCACGCCTGGTATCTTTTCAATCATCTTTATCCAAGTGTCTTGCCCATCTTTCCCAGATTTGATGGAATCTCCAAATGCCAATTGATTGTATTCAGATGATTTGATACTGGATTAAACAAGAATTACTACATGTCTGGAAATAGAGCAATCTGTTGTATAAAGGATACAATGAAACCGTGGATATCTACTTTGTTGCAGGTATGTATTTTGCATTTACCCTTGCCAAATATCTGCAGCAAGATCAACTCTCGCTCTATTGTTTTCTTGTCAGGACCATCCAAAATATCATTTGCCTTTCTTTTCTTTCTTTTTTCACTTGTAAGCTGTTCTCTAATTTCATCGTTTCGAATTGCTGTTTGTGCGCTGCTGAATGCCTTGTAGTACTCTGGCAGTCCGACAACTAGAAAAATGATAGTATCTCCTTTATATTTTGAGGTGCAATCGGTAAAGTAATTCATGAGACTCTGATCGCTTTTTAGGATTTCTGCAATGTCCATGGCCGAAAGCATAATTAGAATATAAGGTAATTTCTCAAGTCGGAGCGAACAGGGATTCCATATTGAATTTTCAAAATCATAAATCCGATCTACTTTGTGTGTCAGAGTCATTGAATTTTTGACTGCTGTGGTTTCGATTCTAGTTTCTACACCGACTTCTTTGAGGGATGTATTAAGAAAAGGGTCATTTTGGTTCCAGTTTTTGCACAGATGCGCAATAACTTCCCTGGCACATTCGATCTTTTGTCGCAATTTATTTGCAGTCTGGATTGCTTTCTTCCCAACGGATTCCAAGTCTTGAGTTTCCTTTTCCTTTTGTTTTTCTCTCCTTTTTTCTTCCTTTTCTTCTTCTCTAATTTGCTTTAATTTAAGTTTGTTCTCCAGTCGAATGTTCTTTTCCTGTTCTTTCTTCATCTGTCTCTGCAGCCGCTCTATTTTCAACTGATTTGCCTTTTCGTTCTTTTTCCTTTCCTTTTCCAACATTTTAGATATATCTGGCATTTCGGACTCTTGCAACAACTCCTGCTCCTTTTGCAATAATTGCTGCTCCGACTTAAAGGTCGGTTGTGAGTTATTTACTGAAGATTCAAAGTCTGAATCTTCAGAATCAATACTCACTTGATATTCCTTTGACTTTTCTTGATACTGGTATTTGGTTTCAAAGTCCAACCCTTTGTCGCCTGAATCCCAAAAAAATAGTCGTTTCTCAGGAGTTGGATTGATAGCTAAACCCTGCGGGGCAAAATCATCATCAGAGTCCAAAATCACCACATTGTTTGGAACCATCTTGTCTTTCAATGGAGCGGGAGTTACTTCGAAATCAGAGTCAATATCCTTTATTAATATGGCAGTACAATGATTTCCATTATGCAAGATTAAGTTTTTCCAAGATTGAATGAGAACAGATCACCACTTTTCACTTACATTACATGGGAATCCAAAAATAATAGATGTAATAGACAAGAAATGGTTTGCAGAAAAACTTCCCAAGGATGGTATTTCCAGATTCATGTAGACGTGATTATTAAAACTGAAGACCAGCCGCAGTTGTTTGACGACGAACTGGAAACCGAATTTGATCGAATGGAGCAATCTGGAGCCGATAAAGACAAGTGGAATGCACATATATCGTTTATTGAGAGGGATAACTGAATATGATAATTTATATTAGGAGAATATTTTGGAATAAAATCCTTTCTTTGTGCCAGTTTCTGGTTTCTGTTCAATAACTTTACGCTGCTTGACTTTGCGCTTTGGCTCTTCTTCATTCTTGCGTTTTGGCTCCTCTTGATTCTTGTGTTGCAGAGATTCTCCCTTACGTTTGCTAATTGCTTCCAACATCTTTGCCTTTTCGACATTCTTGAGATACATTTTGTTTTCTCTCTTGACTTGATCCATTTCAGTTCGTAGTTTCTGTTCTTTGACTTTGAGTTCATAAGCGAGTTGCTCAGTCAAATGATTCCATTTGAATTTTGGAAGGTATTTAATATTCCAAATATCATCATAGTAGTATCCTCTCTTTTTCCCCCCCATGTTGGTATTGTTAAGCAAAGCAGCAACTTTTCTGGCAATCTTCTTGTCCATGAATTCGATCCATCCTTCAACAAAATTTTGTCTCTTATTATGCTTGTATTTCTTTCTTCTTGCTGCGATTTTTGCATCTTCTGGATTCAGATAAATGCGTCCAATTTCACCGTACTTTGATAGCATGGAGCGCAATTTAGTGTGCTTCATGAATGGAGGTACTCTAGACATGTAACAAACGCCAGTTTTTTCTATCTTGGCTTGGAAATCCTTTAAGCTTTTCTCGTCTAATGGTTTTAATGCTCTGGCATTTTCTTCTCCAAAGTCGTAATCTTCGTCTATATCTTCTGGGTGAGAGAATTCTTCAGTTAAAAAGTGAGCGTCTTCATCAGAATCCAAACTGTCATTGTCTAAAACAAATCGAGAATCTTTTTTTTTGGTTTTTGACTTTAATTCCTGCTCCTGTCTTTCGTAAAAGTCTTCCTCTTCCTGCATTTTGATTCGAACTTTTTTGAAAAAAAGAAAAACTAGCGATTCAATATCATATGCAATTTATTTAATTAAGCAATTGGAGCAGAACGTGCTTGTTTAGCAACTTCACACATGTTTCTAAGTGCAGCTTCAGTTTCAGTCCATCCTCTAGTCTTAAGACCACAATCTGGGTTAACCCACAAAAGGTTGGTCTTGATGTATTTGTTGATGGCAGAAAGACGGCTCTTCATTTCATCAGCAGGTGGAACACGAGGAGAGTGGATGTCGTAAAGACCTGGACCAATTCCGTTGGTATATCCATACTTTTCGAAAGCACGTAAAAGTTTAAGATCAGACTTGCTGTTTTCGATGGTGATACAGTCGGCATCTAAAGCTTGGATAGCTGGGAAAATATCGTTGAAATCAGAGTAGCACATGTGGGTGTGGATTTGAGTTTCGTCTGGAACATTGGTGGTGGCCAACAAGAATGATTTGACAGCCCAGTCAAGATAAGCATCTTGATCTTCCTTCAAAAGTGGCAGGCCTTCACGGATAGCAGGTTCGTCGATTTGAATGGCTGGGATTCCTGCCTTTGCAAGGTCGGAAACTTCCTTTCTAAGAGCAAGAGCAATTTGGTAGGTGGTTTCGGATCTTGGTTGATCGTCACGAACAAAAGACCATTGGAGCATGGTAACTGGGCCAGTCAACATACCCTTCATTGGGAGCTTGGTGAGGGATTGAGCGTAGACTGAGGTTTCAACAGTCATGGCATATGGGCGGGAAACATCCCCGAAAATAATTGGTGGTTTGACGCAACGAGATCCGTAAGATTGAACCCATCCGTATTCGGAAAAGACGTAACCCTTCAAGTTTTCACCAAAGTATTCAACCATATCGTTTCTTTCGAATTCACCGTGTACAAGCATATCAAGACCAACTTCTTCTTGGAACTTGACAGTCTTTTGGATTTCGCTGTTGATGAAAGCATTGTATTGTTCGAGGGTGGTTTCTCCCTTCTTGAACTTTTGACGAGCAACACGGACTTCCTTGGTTTGTGGGAAAGATCCGACAGTGGTGGTTGGGTAGAGTGGGAGGTTGAGTTTTTGTTGCTGCTTTTGAGCACGAACTTCAAACTTGCTTAAACGTCTAAAGTTTTCTGGAACAATAGCCTTCAATTCAGCCTGAACTTCAGGGTTGTGGATAAGAGCGGAAGTCTTTCTGAGTTCGTGAGCGTGAGCGTTTTCAGCAAGGACAGCATCAACAGATCCTGGAGCAGTGATAGCCTTTACGATGGTCGCGATTTCGTGGAGCTTTTCAACAGAGAAAGCCATCCAGTTCTTGATTTGAGCATCCATCTTCTTTTCAGAAGCAAGGGAGTGTGGGGTGTGGAGAAGGGAGCAAGATGGAGCAACGATGACTCTGTCAGCACCAACGGCAGCAATAACCTTCTTTACAGTTGCAATGGACTGAGCCAAGTTGTTTTTCCAGATGTTTCTTCCGTTAACAACACCGACGGAAACTTTGAGGGTCTTTCCTTGGACTCTGGAAACAACAGCATCAACATCTGCTGGTGCGCGGACGGCATCAATGTGGATAGCGTGGATAGGAAGGTCGGCAACAAAGTCCAAGTTGCTTGAATATCTTCCAAAGTAAGAGGCCAAAAAGAACTTCAATTGTGGAGCAGCAGCAGTAAGGGCGGCGTATGCTTTTGCAAAGTATGCTTTGTATTCAGCAGATCTGTCAAGAGAAAGAATTGGTTCGTCGACTTGAACCCATTCAGCACCAGCAGCTTGCAACTTGGTGAGTAATTCAACATATACAGGAAGAAGAGAGTCCAAAAGAGACAATCTGTCGAATCCAGCTGGAGCATCGCTGGATTCTTTGCCAAGAGCAAGGAAGGAAACAGGTCCGAGAACAACTGGACGGGTTTGGATTCCAAGAGCCTTTGCTTCAAGATATTGGTCTACTGGCTTGGTATCTTGAAGGTGGAATTTGGTTGAAGGAGAGAATTCACCGACAATGTAGTGGTAGTTGGTGTCGAACCATTTTTTCATTTCCATGGCTGGCACATCGATGCCTTCAGCTGGTCTTTGAAGACCACGGCCCATGGCAAAGTATTTGTCGGTAGCGCTTGGGATGTTTGCATATCTGGATGGAATTGCACCAAAGACAAACAAGTGATCAAGAACGTGATCGTAGAGAGAGTAGTCGTTGGATGGAATGGATTCAATTCCAGCATCTTTTTGGATTTTCCAGTGGAGGGCACGCAATTCCTGATGTCAATTATAATATTACCTTGGCACCGTTAACCAGGGCTTGGTGATCTACTTTGCCTGCCCAGTAGGCTTCGACGAGCTTTTTAAGCTCTCTGTTGGCAGACATACGTGGGAATCCGAGGTTAGATGAGGAGACCATTATTAGTTGACTCGATTCAGTTTTTTCGAGCATTTTATACAAAATCAGTGATTTGCGCCACAGCTATCAATGTTAAAGTCAAAGATTAGTTAATGCATGAATTCAGCCCGGAAAAAGTGGAAGCAAGTGGTTTGGAGTAGGGGTGTCTTAATTTTGCCGGCTCTGTAATGCTTCTTATCTGCAGCCAGCACTTGATATGCAATATTTCAAGGACTGGTTCGCGCCACATTAGCTAAGCAACTTTGAAAAAGATGGATTATGTAAGCATCTCGATACCCCTTTTCCCGCAATTAGGTAAGCAGCCATCTAGGGAAAGCTATTGGACTGAGAGCTGCAGTAACTATACTAAATCAAGTGAGAGCAGGTTGTTCCACACAAGTCTCGAGATGGTCCTGAAAGCAGTTGCAATGTCTTGAGTATCCGTATCGCTGATTCTTTGAGCAATTTTCATCTGGAATCTAATCGGCATGCATGTAAATTTATTTTGTCTAAAGTTGAAATGGACAATCTCGAATTACAGCAAGTCCTATTTATTCACAGACATGGTAACTACTAGATAATAAAGGGGCAAGATCCCCAGTGTTTTCAACCAGTCATTTCCCAAGTGCTCCGCAATGGAAATTATGCAATGTCCTACCCAGCTTCTATGCAGCGTTCCATAAAGTACACGGTAACTGACATTGACAACAGAAAGCAATCACGAATTGGATTTTGAATTTGGACAAAGCGGAAAGGATGAATTGCAAAAACAATTGGAAAAGGTAAAACACAATCAATGGTAAACACGTATTAAACGTTGCTTTTCAGGACAGTTGACTGATGCTGGGAAAAACGGAATGCAAAATGTCGGTAAATGGTTGCGAGAGCATTATCTTGGCAAACTACTCTCTCCTGTCTGGAATACAGAATCAGCTGAAATTGCACTTCGTTCCACCAACTATCTAAGGACTGTTGAATCGCTACAATATTTATTGCATGGTTTATATCCGAAAAAGGACACTATTGGAAGTCCAAAGGTCCTTGTTAAAGATACCGAACATGAAACCATGTATCCCCACGATGCGTGTTCGTCCATGGTATACGACACAAAGATATTAAGGGATCTTTTCGCAAAGAAACACCAACAGAGACTAGTTAGCGTGCTGAACCCATTGTCGTTTTGGCACACGATGCATGGCACTAAATCCAACGAAAACCAAGTGTATCGACTGTACGATGTGTTCAGCTGCATGGTCGGCAACGGCATTGAATTGCCCAAGGGAGTTACTGAAGATGATCATGGTAAGTTGGAAGGGTTGACTATTGATTTGTGGTAATATCCTAATAATCCAAGGGCCCGCTTATATGAAAAGGATGACAATTTCACGAAAAGAGCGATTGGACGATTCATCCCAGAACTATTTAAACCTATGGAAGATATGAGGAATGCCATTCCAAACACTCCAAAAATGGCAATCTTTTCTGGACACGACTCGTAATTCAAACTAAACCAAGGACCATCATCCCACTATTAATATCCTTCAGAGCATTCGATGGCGACTATCCGTACCCTGGATTTGGATCGTCACTTACATTTGAATATTTCCAAGAAAAGAAGCCATATCCCTCATCCAAATCAAAAGGCTACGTCCAAATGAAGTACAATGGCGAATCAATAGCAATTCCCGCTTGTAAGGCACCTAAAGATCACTATAGAAATGATCTATCATTGTGTACTTTTGAAGCCTTCATGAAGCAGGCAAAGAAAATGTCTTTGACAGAGCAGGAATACCAGCAAATGTGCCATAGTGATCAAAAAGTGATTCCAGACTGGGATTAACTTAATAAAGAGATAGGTATTTATTGCACTAGTAATTGAAATTCTGCGGATCATTTCGATTTAGCTGAAACTGCTGTCCATCCAGCTGCCCCTGCAATCGTGCAGCCAGTTGCTGGTTCTGCATCGCCCGCAATAGATCCATACTCGGCTTGGCATGAGTCTCTTCTTCCTTTGGCTTATCAGACTTTAAAGACTGGTATTAATTTCACTTACTTCACGGTATTTCACCAAATATAAATTCAATGTATCGTGGTAGGAATCAAATCCTAGAGATTGGATAGCCCACAAGATATCCTCTGCATTTATAGTCTTTCTTTTTTCATGGACACACCTATCGCTGGCTGAATTAGGAACGAGTACCTTCAGATGTTACAAATGATATAAATTCTGATACGCATTCCTAGATTAAGCAGCCAGGTACCTGTATACACTCTTTTGCATCTTTGGCAATCTTGGCATTTTCAGGCAGACCTCTTTTCATTATTCGAGCTACGTTTGCTATAGGGAGTAGTCTGTCTTGTTCTTCGCTTTCAGTTCCTTTTCCCATCTTGTCTGTAGCTTAAATTTGCTTCAACCAATCGATTCTCGCGGTTTTTTGGCCAATCGTTCGCTGCTCGTTTTTTTTCTAATGATGCGCCACATTCTAGCCCTAGCCCTTGCATTTCAAGCAAAGATGTGCCAAAATTCCTTGTGAATTTGCTTTACATGCAGTAAGTCTTTGAAGTGATGATATCTTTTGTAACCGCCAGAGACCAGTCTACAGATTAGTGTCTCTCTGCGCGAGATCAAGGCGAATCTGATCACAACAAATCAAAATTTCAAGATACAAGGTTTATTGCAAGTAAAGTGAATTCTCCCTGGGAAGTGATGAACAGTTAACTTGCAGGCTAACACCATGTGTTCGGCCAATGACTTGCGAATCTCTAAGAAGTTCTGATCCCTTTTTGTTATCAACCTCTTGCATTAAAGCAGATTGTTCAGTCATTTTCACTTGTATAGCCATAATGAGTGCTCTTATCCCGGACAGCAGGGTGCCAATAATTGCCTGCGCACTGTTCAGAAACAGTTTGTTTCTCAATGATACTCCTTGATTAATCGCGCGTGATAATACCGGTTTTTGTTTACATTGTACACAAATAATATAAATAAGCAAACCTCTTTGAATAAACAAATGATATTTGCATTATTGATTGCTGGTAATTCGCTTTAATTTCAGCTGCAAGGTCCCAAGATTGCTCGTTGACAAACTTTCAACCGTGTTTGGACATTATTGAAAACTACAAGGAAACCACATGTGCCATGATTCAAACCAGCAGCCCTACGTATTACAACCAATGCCTGTGCTATCAAATGTACCATCAATCTTTGTGCTATCAACAGTGTCCCGGAAATGTCACTGTCCAGCAAGATTTGGAAAATAATGTTGTGCCTGAGATGAATAGCTTATGCGCATCAGTCGGACTAAATGCACTCAATCTCCCGGTCCCTCCTGCATGGCAAGTATTTTTCCAACAAACCCATACAATCACGGCAAAGGCTGGATCCCCAAATTCCGCATCGGCAGCTACTTCAGCAACCAGCACACCAACCGCCATCGTCCAGCAAGTTAAAAACTCTGCCTCCGAGTACAGCTATGCCTTGGGTCCCTTTATCGCTCTACTAGGCTATTTTGCTTAATAAAAATTATTCCAATCGATTCTGACGCATTAAGTTATTGTTTAAATATGCGGAAAAATCCGGCACACGATGTTATCCAAAATGAAAACAGTTCGAATCGATTTCACATCAGATGTAATCTGTCCTTGGTGTTATGTAGGAAAGAAACACCTGGAAACCGCAATGAAGAATTTCCCCGATATTCAATTTGATGTTCGCTACCACCCTTTCCAACTCAACCCAGCTCTTCCCATAGAAGGAAAGGATAAGGTTGAAATGTATGAGCAGCGATTTGGAAAAGATCGGTTTCAAATGATGTCGGCCAGAATAAAGCAAGTTGGCGAACCGCTTGGAATTAAATTCAATCATGCCGGGCTGGTCGCAAATACGCTGAATGCACATCGTTTGATTCATCTAGCCGGCCAGAATGGAATCGCTTCTCAAGTCAAGAGCGAACTGCTGGCTGCCTACCACGAAAAGGCTCAGAATATTGGTGACTTTGCAGTACTAGGCGAATGCTATGCAAGAGCTGGTGGTAACAAAGACAAGGCCCTTGAATACTTGAATTCGGATGAAGGAAAAGATCAAGTAAACAAGGAATGTGGGGAAGCACAATTGCGTGGTATTCATGGGGTTCCGTACATCCAAGTGAATGGCACTCATGTCGAGGACTACTTTAGCGACAATTTGATTAGCACTATTGGTTCACTGTAATAAATTCTCTCTTTGGCATATTTCATAGAAAGAGCCTTTGGTGGAAGGATATCCATCCAACGAATGCGAGAACATCCAGCGGCATCTTTCAGTAGCTCATGCGAATCACATAGCTCTGTGCAACTATCCTTGCCTTTTGATCTGGTTCCGAAATATTGAGCCTGATCGATCACTGTGTAACCCTGCATCAGACGCTAAATTAAATATTTAAGGCGAGGGATCACCAAACACACACCTCCTATGCCCAATTTCTCAAGACCGGAATTGCGATTATCAACAGATTTCCATATAGTCAGACCTCCGATGGCTCAACTCAGTCCATTGCAAAAATTTATACCTCATTTCATAAAGAATAGTTTAGAAGCTACAACGGCTTTTACTAATGCCCGATTTTGTATTCAAGGAACCGTTCAATTAGCAATCCCTGCTCCTTACCGGATTATATTGACGATTGTTGGCACAGAGATGGTTGGGGATGGCAGATATTTAAAGTCGTTCCAATTCCTGCAGAAATCGACTGCGTTATCAGGCACCAATTCAGATCAATCAACCTGTATACCATTTGAAATAGAATTATCTGCATTGCAGTGTCCGGATGCCTTCTCTGGCGATTTCGGAAGTATTTCATATGAAATCAATGCAAATATAGAGCAGCCCAACTGTCCACGATCCGTTTGCACAACCAGCGTCCCGTTAGTGTACAGACCTAATGCAAAACAATTGGTATCATTCGGCGAAGATTGGACAGTCAACAAATGGCCAATCACCGTATCATCCAGCGGCTCGCGAATGCTATTGGTTCACACGTTGGAAGACTCTCAATTCTTGATATCATCATTCCGCCCGGTAGTAACCTTTTCGCAAGAGTGTTCCCCAGACATTGGCGTGTTTGAAATAGAGCAGGTGCAGTATACTTTGGTTGAGAAAGTAAAGTACAAAAAGAAAAACAACTTGGGCATTGAATACACGGCAAAGAGTTCTACCGAAATCATACGTGCAGTGGTGTATGATACTCCCACTTGGGATGAACCCTGTCTGCTGGATTTGTACGATCTAACAGATGCAAAACAAATTCATCAGCCGACTAGTGGCAAACTCTTGTCTGTATCCCATTATCTGAGGATATCGCTACGGTTTACGGATATTGATGATTACGCTATTTTCAAGATGCCAATTCAAGTTGTAGTTACCCAATAAATAATTATTAATTTTGAATTGGCCAGCAGCCTTACTGTAACTGGAAACTGACGGGCGTTCCAGATCATATGTTAATGCAACAGATATGCGTGCCGATCCAACCGCCTAAATTTTCCAAGATGCAAAGACTCGCAATCCAAATTCGAAAACTCAGTTCAAGGCCAAAAGTAGTGCATACCATCAAAGAATACCAGCAGCTGAGAAATGAGTGGTACAGACAAGGAAAAACCGTTGGATTTGTGCCAACCATGGTATTCTTTTATTTACAAAGGGGGCATTACATACTGGACATACCAGTCTAGCTGAATTGGCAAAATCCAACTGTGATGTTGCAGTCGCATCTATATTTGTAAACCCAGCACAATTTGCTCCACACGAAGATTTGAATAAATATCCAAAGACCCTGGAGTCAGATTTGGACTTGCTGGCCAAAGTAAACACCAATGTCGTATTTGTTCCGAGTGTAGCTGAAATGTACCCTGCTGGAATTCCGTTACAAGTGGACCAGCAAGCGGGAACTTTTGTGCAAGTATTAGGAAAGTCGCATCAGATGGAAGGAAGCATCAGACCACACTTTTTCAGAGGAGTTGCAACAGTAGTTACCAAATTGTTCAATATCATTCAACCAACTCATGCTTTCTTTGGCCAAAAAGATGTTCAGCAATGTTCAGTAGTCAGGACTATGGTTCGCGACTTGCACTTTAATTTGAAAATTGTTGTTGCAGAAACAAAAAGAGAATTAGATGGATTAGCCATGAGTTCCCGTAACAGATATCTTTCTCCACAGGAAAGAGAATTAGCACCAATTTTGTACAAGGGAATGCAAGCAGCCATTGCGGCATTTGGAGCTGGGGTACGAGACAGAAAGGAGTTGATTCGAAAAGCAGAGCAGGTGATTTTACAAGAAAAGAATATCAAATTGGAATACCTTTCTATCGCCGAACCATTGTCCCTAACTGAAGTAGAGACTGTAGGCAAAGAAGGTGCTATCCTCAGCGGTGCTATCAAAGTAGGAAATACTAGAATTATTGATAATGTTCTGCTCGGCATGGAGAAGGAATTTATATAAACTCCATTATTTTTTAAACTTTTTTTGAAATATCTGGATGGAAAACAAAGACGCAGCGAAAAAGTTACTGCCCAGCGTAGACCCTTCCTTCTATAGAACCCCGCATGCCTGGGAAACTGAAGAAGCGGAGAAAGTAAAGCCAAAACCAAGACAAAAATCCCCACAACGAAAATCAAAACACCACAATAAAAAAGACAAACCTAGAGATACGCCATCAGTAGTTGATAGATTAGGAGAGAAGCCAGCCAGTCGCAAAGCAGGAAAGGATAAAGATGAGGGTAAATACAAGGAGCGGATAGAAATAGAGGAGGAAAAGTATCACAAAGCGCCTAAACCAGAAGAGAAACCGTCAGTATTTGATAGGTTGGGGCCCAAGCCTAAACTGAAAGATACTCCACAGAAGGAACCAACACAAACCGCAAAGATACAAATTACAAAGCCATCTGTTTTTGACCGGCTGGGAGACAAGGCAACTGATAAGAGCGCAGATATCAGACCCGTTGCCAAAAGTAAAGGTAATCGTAAAGAGTCGCATGGAAAGCATGTGGAAGAACTCGTAAAAGCAAAAAGTAAAGTCGTAGAAAAAGATGTCAGCGAAATCCTCCAAAACTCTTCCAGCTGGGCGGATGCATTTGATGACGATGCGCCTATAGCTGTGCCTAAATGGAATAATTAATAATGATTATGCAAATTTTGGAATTTTGTATTGCTTTCAAAGAAGCTTCGCCTTGGTTCACTACCCGAGTCTGTAAAGTCATGAGGTGTCAATTACCAATTAATAAATACCTATCAAGCACTATGCTTCAGCGATGGCAGCCAACAGCTTTGCGCTGTACAAGAATGAGAAGCAACAGGATATTGCAAAACAGTTCAATCTACGAAACCAAGCTGAAATTCACCAAAAAGTCCTCGAGTTGTGGGTTAATGAACCTTTGAAAGTGAGGCTATCGTATATTGATATGTCTGCGCACGATTTACAGGATCAAACTACTCAGTCAAGCAAAATCAATTCAGAGATATACCGGAGCATGGAATCCACTCTGTCGGTAAATGTCCACACGAATGTATCACCTTCCAGCATACCGCAGTTTCCAGGAAGCGTTTCGCCGGATGTTTTATTTGCTACCCAATTGGAAGAGCCCGGTTACTTTAGAATATTTGATGAAATTAAGTGTTTGGAACCTGCAAGTCTGCAATTCCATTTCTCTGGGGTTTGACAGTCATATCATCTGCGAATAATTTTTGTTCCAAGTTGATCCTCAAGGTGCAATTGATTGTAAATTAAATAATAAATTATGTATTTGGTGTTCTTTGTGGACCATTGCCAGACTGAGTGCGTACCTTTCAAGTCGGAGTTGCAGTCAACAAAACGCGTTCTGTTTCTTTTTCGATTCAATGATTGTTTTGAATCTGCTATTAACAGGATTATGTGCATCCGACTGCCAACAGCCATCAGGTACATCAGACGGAACTTGTGGCCCAAATATAGGCACATGTTCGGTGCAAGACGCCTGTTGTTCGCAGTATGGATATTGCGGTTTCACAAAAGAGTTTTGTGGAAGAGGATGCCAACTGCCATTCTCGTTCTCCAATCAACAATGTGTATGTCAAGATCAGTCGTCAAACAATAATTATTGTCAGCCATCTTACAGCTATCCGTTATCAACTGATGGTAATTGCGGGGTAGATTATGGAACAAGTTGTGGAGTTCCTCATAGTTGCTGTTCAGCGTTTGGAAAGTGTGGTATTCGGTTGTTAATACAGGGTTTGACGAGCTGCATTGCTCTAATGGATGCCAAGCTGGGTATGGCCAGTGTAGACCAGCTAGACATCCACCACCAATACCTCTGTACCCAATTTCTCCTGATGGAAGTAGGTGTGGTGCTTCAGCAAAGTTTATGTGTGCAGACGCAGTAGGAAGGTGTTGTGGTCGGTCAAATTCCTGCGGAGACTCCAGTGATTATTGCGGGACTGGATGCCAACCCATATTTGGTGCTTGCTGGTAGGGTTTGTAATAAATTGATTTTCCATGTTCGAACTTTCTGACTCGATCACAAAAATGTTTCTTTTGAAAGCAGTAGGAAGCTTGGTGTTTGGACAGGGAGACGGGACAGTAGTTTCGTTGCCATCAGGGAAGCTATTTTACTTGGATCCTACTTCAAATGAATCCAAAAAATTGATTTACAATGACGCAACAATTGCCGTAAAATCAACTGGCACACCTTTCAATTACGAACTATTGATTACGAAATCAGAAGACTCGGATAGTCATGCAGATGACGACCACGAACTAAATGATTTTGAAGCTTCTTTTTTAATTGATGCGCAGTTGATGCTCAAGCGAGATCGTTTCAGAATAATTTGGGCAGACATTGAAGACGAATCCGGTGTTTGTGGATGGGAGTATAACGTTGATTCAACAATACCTGGAAGCAATGTTGATCTTTTTGAAGAAGCAGTGCACTATTCCATGATGGAGCGCCAATTCAAAAAACCCAAAGATGAAATTACTAGTAGCGAGTATGCCAGATACGTTCAGCACTACCGAGAAAGAGTTGCGCAAACTTCCATTGGTGCTTGGAAGGTAATCGAGAACTAACACTAGTCCACGACTCCTAAAAAACCACAACAAAGCAACGCTCCTGTCAAGCCTGAAACTAACCTGGCACCAACAGATATCTCTTCTGTTCAAAAAAGGGTAAGAGGCATCCTCAAACCTGCCAAAGTTGAGAAGGGAGAGGTTCTAATCAAAATGAATTGCGAACTATGGATATATGATGTAGTTTCAACCACTTTCATCCAATGTTTTCCGGCTGTTCGAGTGGAATTGATAAAATCGCAGGAAGAGGAATTCAAATACCAATATGTAGTGTACATTGATGGCAGTGCAAGCATTGTTCAAGAATTAAGGAATGATATTTGTCCGTTCTTTGATAGTGAACAGTTGGCTTTCATTTGGAATACCATCTCAGACAATCCAGTCTCGTGGTCTTTAAAGTTTGATAAGAATGACAAGGAAATTTATCAAGAATTCAACCACTGGTTCAGTAACTGCCTTTACGAATCTACCAACAAATCTCTGTTTAGTAAAGCCAAAAAAATCGAACAGGAATTCATCCAAAACATGTTTGAAGATATGGAAATTGACGATGAACGACTACCATCAGACGAAGAAGAAGAAGAAGAAGAGGATGTAGCACCACTGAGAGAACAAGAAAATCCATTCAATGACAAATCTGAAAATAGCTTGTTGGCAGTTGGCTACAAGCATAACCGCTCATTCGTGGTGAGAGGAAATAAAATCGGCGTTTTCAAACATGGAGAAGAAGAAGATCTAGAATTTGCAACCACAATCAAGTAAGAATCTCTAATTTAGCAATATCGGGACGCTAAACGGACAATTCTTTTCTCCTAGAAAAGTTATGTTGCACCAGCAAGATTCTTCACTCTTGATGATGAAACCTGGTGATAACAGAAATGTCTACAGGATGGACTTGGAAACAGGAAAAGTAGTCGAAGAATGGAATGTGGATGAAAACATCTCTGTTACTGAAATTGCTCCAGAAGCCAAATATGCACAACTTACAAATGAACAGACTGTTTTGGGTATTAATCAAAAATCAATGTTCAAGATTGATCCTCGTCTTAGCCAATCCAAGGTTGTTCAAGATACCTCCAAGATTTACAGTACCAATTTGCAATTTTCCACCATTGCTACTACTGGAGATGGGCGAATGGTTGTTGGGTCAGAAAAGGGTGAAATCCGGCTCTACGACAAGCTTGGTAAGATTGCCAAAACATCGTTGCCAGGCCTTGGAGATCCAATCATTGGTATTGACACTACTGAAAATGGGGACTATGTCTTGGCGACTTGCAAAACCTATTTGCTGCTTATTCAAACCACAGTGAAAGGGGAACAAAGGTCGTCATTTGAAAAATCAATTAAGCCAACTCCGAGAAGACTAACTCTCAAACCTGAGCATGCAGGTAATATTAGACTAACTTAGCTTGGCTTGGACCAAATATTTCATTTACTCCCGCTAAATTCAATGCTGAACTAGGAGGACGTGAAAAACGTATAATTACGTCCACAGGCAAATTCATTATCAGCTGGAATTTCAGAGAAGTCAAGCTAGGAAAGTACTACAATTACACCATCAAAGAATACACTGAAAAAGTCGTGGCAGATAATTTCAAGTACGGCCAAGATAGAGATATCATTGTTGCACTTCCAAGTAATGTTGAAATGGTCAAAAAGAACCACCTTAGCACCCCAGTGAAATTACTAAAATCTCGCTCCAATATTGTCAACTCTCCTTATTAATTTGAATAAAGTTTTTTGTATTTCAATTGGACTCTACTCAGAAATTACTTTTATGGGGAGATATTTTTTTTTCAAAAAAAAATAAAATGTCTGAATTCAAAGAACCTCAAAATGATGAAGAAATGGAATTCGAAGCTCTCAAACCTAGTGAATTGGCATCAGGTAAATCCACATCCAGAAGAATCCCAATTCCACCCCACAGACTCACTCCTTTGAAAAAAGACTGGTTGAAAATATACACTCCGCTGGTAGAACATTTGAAATTGCAAATAAGAATGAATTTGAAAAAAAAGTCAATCGATTTAAAAACCAGCGACGAAACAGAAGATATCGGAGCCATACAAAAAGCTGCTGATTTCATTAAAGCTTATAATTTGGGCTTTGATATCAACGATGCTATATCATTATTGCGTTTGGATGATTTGTATATCGACACTTTTGAAATTAAGGATGTCAAGACCTTGTCTGGGGACAACCTCTCCCGTGCCATTGGTAGAATTGTAGGAAAGGACGGCAAAACGAAATTCACAATTGAAAACACCAGCCGCACGAGAATAGTAGTCGCAGATACAAAGATACACATCCTTGGTTCGTTCCAGAATATCAAAATTGCAAGAGACGCAATCGTCCACTTGATTTTGGGAAGCAGCCCAGGCAAAGTGTATAGCAAGTTGCGTACTATTAGCACCAGAATGAAGGAGCGATTTTAATATAAAAATATTCTTAAAGTTGATCTTTATTGAACGCTTCATTTATTCCAATTGCACTCACGTCATTTTCCAAAATGTATTTGTTGCTTATCCAATATGCTCTTGCCGAATGTATAAATACCGAATGCATCCGTCAATCAGAATTATTCTATCTAAAGTAACATGTCATTAACCAGCACTTGCTTGAAAACGGAATTCCGAAACGAATGCGAATGTTACAACAGCGTATATGTAAAGTGCGTTCTGCTAATATAGATATTGCCACCAATGCGATTATGAATTCGATGATTCGCTGTGCGTCAAAGCAGGATTGGATTACAAGAATTTACCACCACCAGTCTGGAATCGACCAGTGTATGATGACAGAGTAGATGTTGAGAAGAGGTATGATCCTTATGTAGCAAAGGTACAAAGCCCTTCAGTATCTTTACAAACCGTCACAAACAATTTGTTCTATGTCGGAATTTCAATTTTGACAGGTCTCTTGTTATAATACAATGTGTTGTTATTTATTGGCAGGTGTTTCAGTTTTGGAATGCTTTCTTAGAAGTTTGGTGTACAGCGATGCATCCAAGTTATTATCGGCTATAACCTTTGTTACTGTTGAATAGTCATGGTTCATGTAGCACAGTGCGTCGATCAGCCTTGCATAGTCCTTTCCAGCCATTTCTTTGATTGGTTCCTTTGTAACCAATTCCTCTTCCGTGCAAAGCTGTATTAGTTGAGGGTACAGCTTGTTTCTGTAAAAATATCTAAACAATTTACGTTTTTGCAGATCAGAATGATAATAGTAGTTGCCACTGTGGATGTTGTACTCGAAAGCCAGTTCCTGCTTTGTTTCACTCTCTTTTTCAACGTTCAGGATCTCCTTTGCCCTTTCCTTTAGCCCATTCTGCAGGAGATATCTAAAGTAGATTGGGGTATTTTCAGGGCTTGGCTGGTAGTACTTGCGGACCAATTCAATATTCTTTTGTTTGCAGAAATACTTTAACGCGATAGTAGATTGCTTTAGGGAGAGCTTTCTATTTTGGATAAACTGCTCAAAGGCGAATTCATCATCCAGCCTATATAACAGATACTCCATTATTCTTTCAAAACACTCCTCCAGCTTTGACTTTCTACTCACATATTCTTGTATTTTCTGGTTTTGTTTTTCAGATATATCGCCTCCAAATAACAAACTGTTCAGCTGGTTGTGCTTGTATTTCAACTGAGACTCCACATTTGGTGTATAACTTTTGCGAAATCCCAGTTCCAAGTCATTGTACAAGTTAATCAAGTGGTATGAGCTCGCTAATTTGTTTCTGTACAGGCACAATACCATTATAGTCTGGTATTTCAGATTGTTATCGTCGTCAACTTGCATACCTTTCAGCTTGAAATATTCCTTTCTCTGCGCTAACGAGTCGATTAATAAATCCATCGTCGACTGGTCCAACTCTAATTTACTTCCAGTAATGTATTTTGAAATTTTGCCGTTGATGTAGTGCAGTGATTCTTTGTGTGCCTTTCTGATTACGAACGGCAGCCAGGTAGCAGCTAGATTTGCTTTATCGTTTCCTGAAAGCGACTCTCTTTTTAAAAATGCAGATATCATTGGCTCAATAAATTGCAATGATTTCGAATCCAACACCGACTGCACCATCACACTGAATAGCAGTGGGTGAATCTGGTGTTTTTCAATAATCAATTTCGCAAAAGTATATCCAGTCTTTACGTTTGTCTTTAACAAATTGTTGAGGATTGCATCTGACTGATCCTTGGATTTGTCTAGATTGTACAGTGCGAGTGAGTCCTTTACGTTCATCATTACATAAGGTATTTCACTCTTGACTTGCTTGAATTTGGTTTCATTCCATTGTTTGATTAAAAGCGGATTCAATTTTATCGGCTTTATGAATTTCTGCAGGTTCATTATTTGCAAGAAAAAAAGCCAAGATTACAATACACAAAGATTGCATGGTTTCCGGATCAAATTCCAATTAAATAGCATTTATTCTTCGGTTGGATACCTCCCATTCTTTTTATAATATTCAGTCTTATCGTTCAGCATATCCATCCTCATTTTCTTGTGCACCTCATGCTTTGTGTACTGCTTCACGCATTCATTAGCAGCACGAACCTCCTTCTTACAATTCCAGATTAGCGACACTGTTTTGTGCCTTGTACAAGCGAATAATTCTGGTTAATCCCGGCTTACCATCTAAATATTTTGTGCATTTGGCCCGAGCTTTTTCAGTCATCTCTTTCCGTATTCTCTCTTCTTCCTGTGCATTCAAGGCTGCGACGATCATTTCTATGATGACAAAATCGACGGAAAATTTTTGCCTAATAAAAAATATGCTCAGAGCACATAAAAGATTATATTCCTCGCTAAAGGTAATTTTTTCTCACTCCAGTTCCGTAAAGAAAAGGATTCATTCGGTTATTTGGACGTCCCAGCAGAAAAATATTGGGGTGCTCAAACTCAACGGTAAAAGGTTATTTACTCAGTTCTTTGATGAATTTCAATATCGGTGGGCAAGCTGAAAAAATGCCAGAGCCAGTCATCAGAGCATTTGGTGTCATCAAGAAATCCGTTGCCAAAGTCAACATGAAGACTGGATTAGACAAGAAGGTTGGCGATGCTATTGTATTGGCTGCTGACGAAGTCATTTCTGGAAAATTAAAGGAACACTTCCCGCTTGTCATCTGGCAAACTGGTTCTGGCACTCAATCCAACATGAATGTTAATGAAGTAATTGCAAACCGCGCTATTGAAATTTTAGGAGGTGAATTAGGCTCCAAATCTCCTGTTCATCCAAACGACCACGTCAACAAAGGTCAGTCCAGTAACGACACTTTTCCAACTGCTATGCATGTTGCAGCTGCTGTCGAGTTCAACTCAAAATTGATTCCTGCATTACAAAAATTACAAGCAGCTTTGGATGAAAAGGCAAAAGCTTTCAACCATATTATCAAGATTGGACGCACGCACTTGCAAGATGCTACTCCGCTAACCCTTGGACAGGAATTTTCCGGATATGCACAGCAAATGGCTTTTGGTGTTGAAAGAGTCATGGCAGCCTTGCCAAGATTATACAACCTGGCTCAAGGTGGAACCGCTGTTGGAACTGGATTAAACACTGTTAAAGGCTATGATGTTGAAGTTGCCAAACAAATTGCCGCTGAAACCGGACTTCCATTCCAAACTGCTCCAAACAAATTTGAAGCTTTGGCTACTCACGATGCCATCGTTGAAGCTCACGGCGCACTCAACACTTTGGCTGTTTCATTAAACAAGATTGCAAACGATATTAGACTTTTGGGGTCTGGACCAAGATGTGGTTTAGGTGAATTGTCTTTGCCTGAAAACGAACCAGGTTCCTCAATCATGCCTGGAAAAGTCAACCCAACCCAATGTGAAGCCATGACTATGGTTTGCGCACAGGTAATCGGTAACCAAACTGCAATTTCCGTTGCTGGGGCTCAAGGTCACTTTGAAGTAAGCATCATTAACCCTAGCTGAACGTATTTAAACCAGTTATGATCAGAAACCTTTTACAGTCTACCAGATTAATAACTGACGCCTGCCACTCTTTTACTGATAGATGTGTGATTGGAATCGAAGCAAACGAAGAAAAGATCAACTCGATCCTTAATGAATCACTCATGCTTGTCACTGCACTGAACCCATATATTGGCTATGACAATGCTGCAAGTGCTGCAAAGAAGGCACATAAAGAAGGAACCAGTTTGAAGGAAGCTACAGTTGCTTTAGGTTTACTTACCCCCGAACAGTTTGATGAATACGTTCGTCCAGAAAAGATGATTGGTCCTAAATAAAGAACCTCTTTCCGCATGTCAATTAATTTTACCAAACAGTAACTCTGAATTGTATAGCAAAAATAATCAGGTATCGCGAAATAGTTCTGTCAAGTGCAATTTATTCAGTAGGACATAAACTAACCCGTTAATATGCTTTATTGAAAAAAAGACTTATTTTCTAAGATGGTAGGATTTTGGTCTTGTTACTTGATCAAATCCATACTTTGACATGGTACAGCCACGTCCAGAGTTCTTGATGCCAGTCCATGGCAACGCAGGGTCGATATAATCGCATCTATTGACAAAGAGAGTGCCGGTTTCTACTTGCTTACCAATTTCCAACCCTTTTTTACGATCTGCAGTCCAGACAGATGCTGTCAAGCCAAATTCACTGTCATTCATCAATTCCACAGCTTCTTGATCACTCTTTACCTTCATTATTCCAACAACAGGCCCAAAAGTTTCATCTTTCATGATCTTCATAGTGTGGTTCACATTTACTAGGATTTGAGGGGCAACATAAGCAGTACCCGGTTTGGCGACTGGAAAGAGGGATTCGTCAATCAAGCACTTTGCTCCGTTATCTACTGCATCCTTAATCTGAGCCCTGATTGCTGTTGCCGCTTCTGGTTTAATTACCGGCCCTAAATTGGTAGATGCCTCAAATGGTGACCCCAAAACATATTTTTTGGCAGTATCGACTGCACGATTAACAAATTCATCATAAATCTTTTCATGAACGTAGATTCTTTCAACCGCACAGCAACTTTGTCCAGAATTGTACATTGCGCCATCAACCAAATTATCAGCAACAGAAATAGGGTCTGCGTCTTCCCTAACATAAGCTGGGTCTTTTCCTCCAAGCTCTAATCCAACGCCTAATTTAGATAAACCTACCAATAAAAGTAGATGAAGCAGCGATGCGGTTTACTGCTGCACCTCCGCCAACCGATCCAGTAAAGTGCGTGTATGCAACATTAGGGTGCTTAATAACCACCTCGGCAGTTGGATGATCAATATGCAAGAACTGAAAGACGCCTTTTGGTAATCCAGCTCTTTCGAACGCTTTCAAAAATCTGTCAGCTACTGGGAACGTTTGAGGTGCCTGCTTCAAAATTACTGAATTCCCTGCTAAAATAGCAGGAACAACACCATTTACAGCTACCAAGTAAGGGTAATTCCAAGCGGCAATGATAAAGATAACCCCGAGCGGATCTCTGGAAATGAAACGAACAAATTCATCGGACTCTTCAATAACTGTGTCTTTTAAGCTTTCTTTTGCAATTGAAGCCATGAATTTTGCTCTAGTCACCAATCCGTTTACTTCGTTAAAGTTTTGTTGTCGGGGTCTATATTAACTGATCTGAACCTTCCAATCAGCCATGCCAATTCCGTAGCAATCTCTTCCTTGTCTTCCAAAAAGTGTTGACAGAATGACTCGACAATTTTTACTCGCTCTTCGACAGACGTTTTCTTCCATTGCTTTTGCGCATTCTTTGAAATTTCCAATACTTCCAATGCTTCTGGAGTTGATTTTAATGGCACGGTTTTGTAGACGCTTTGATCTACTGGGCTGACTATAGTGTGGTGGGTCATTTGGAGAAAACAATTTTCGGCTTTAAACCTTGCGGCACCTGCAGCTGAACACCCGACACCAGGATATAAGCCAATCACAGCAAGATGGCTGCATAGTCAAAACGCGACGCTTGAAAAGTTCGCGTGGTAACATTGAAATGGCTGCAACCACAAGTATCTCAGATTAACACAGAACATTTAAATATGGATTTTGACTTTGCCGAAGAAACATTTTCAAACCCAATTCATCCTGAAGATGAACGATTTGATGCTGTAGTCGGAGAATTGGAAGACATTTTGATGGATGATGATTTCGTGAAATTTCAACAGACTTTCTTTGACAAGCATTCTCATATCTTTACTGACGACAAAGAAAACAAATTGGAATATATGGATATATTCAATAAATACACAGATTTTGCTGAAAAATACATTACCCAAAGATTAACCGAACGGATAGACGAGTTCAAGATGGAGGATTTTCTCGCGCTATTAAAGTAGTTTTCTACTTACTTAGGGAGCGAAGCGCCGAAGAATTAGAAGGCGACGTGTTTGAATTATTGGAATCGTTGGGCGACTTTGCCGTATTCAAAGAGCTGATGTTGGCTTACAAGCTAGAAAAGAACAAGCAACACATTGACTTGAGCGGGTTGCTGTTCGTAAATTCTAGAAAATAAGAATAATATATTCAGTTAAAAGTCATTTGCGCGGTTTGGCATTTCTCTCAGTTGTTTCAAAGTAATCTGCCAAAGTATCTGTGTATGAGTGGACAGTAGATTGACTGTCTGCCCTGGACAATGTTGAATTTGGTTGAAGTATCACAGCAGGCATTCCTTCCTTTTTGGCTCGGTCGGTCAGCGGAAGCATTGAAGTGCGTCTGGCTTTTTTCACAATAGCTTCGAGAGGAGTGTTGACACCGTAAATATTTGTATCTGCGCTTTCTCTAAAGGAAGAACCGGCAGAATACTATATTAGAAAGAGTATACCTTGTACTTGATGAAAAGCCCCACACTTACCATCGCCAATATCCCAACCATTGCTACCAAAAAGATTGCCTGGAGTGTATTGTCAAAATCAACCCCAACTGCACTATCTCCATTATCGCCATTATTGGCACTTGTGTTTCCTGCTCCCCAGAGATCGTACGGATTTCCAACATAGGGATCAGTTTGACTTCCTGGACTGGTTACATTCCCTGCACCCCATACTTCGTAAGGGTTTCCTTCCTCGTCAGAAGGTCCGATAGATGGTGAATTTGTTGCTTGTGGTAGGGGAGCGGCATACAGTCGAATACACACAGTTAAAAAGTACAGCAACACTGAATAGTACTTCATTACAGACTGTGATTAGGATTCTCTTATATACCATGGGATTTAATATAAGCTCGCAAATTTTAATTTTCAAATATTAAAGTCATCGCGTGGGTTTAACCTCCGCTAAATCCTTATTCCTCGCACTCTAATCTTATCCGCAGAGTTCAATCTCTAAATTATGGGGACATGGTTTGCTTCAGATACTTTTTGAGAGCCAGCAGTTCTTGTATTCGGGCTAAATCCCGAGAAAGTGATAATTGAAATAATCAGCTATTGACCTAAATTGTGATTTGATTGGGGGTTGGTAATACTCCTCATTTTCTACTTTTGGTTGTCTTCATGTTGAAAAGAAAAGAAATTGGAAAACACGATTCGCCTTCAGATTGCTGGCTGGTTATTCATGATAAAGTCTACAATCTCACCGAATTCGCCAAGGAACATCCAGGTGGAAGCAAGATTATTTACAAATTCGCAGGCAAGGATGCAACAAGCGAATTCGGCAAATTTCATCCTGCAGATATGATGGATAGGTTTTTGAAAAAAGAATTCCATCTAGGACCAACAGAAGAGTTGAGAGAAGATGATAAAGCTACAGCAGTTAAAGAGATACCTCGGCCACCATTGAGCAGTGTGCTGAATTCATTCGATTTTGAAGTAATTGTCTCTAACAGTAGAGTATTGCACAGGATGTACTATCTCCAGATGCATGGGCCTATTACTCTTCAGGATCGGGAGATGAAATTACACTTCGGGAAAATCATCAGGCATTCAATCGAATATTTCTTAAACCAAGAGTTCTCGTTAATGTAAAGAATGTTGATACTTCTGCTACTTTGTTGGGAAGCAAAACGGCACTGCCCGTTTATATTACTGCAACAGCACTTGGGAAATTAGGCCATCCCGAAGGAGAAGTAGTTTTAACTAGAGCAGCCGGTACTAGAGATATCATACAAATGATCCCTACTTTAGCCAGCTGCTCAGTTGACGAAATGGTAAATGCCAAACAGCCAGCTCAAATCCAGTGGTTTCAACTGTATGTAAATCCAAACAAGGAGTTGGCAAAAGAAATTATCAGGAAAGCCGAACGGCTGGGAGTTAAGGCTCTTGTAATAACTGTTGATGCGGCACAATTGGGTCGACGTGAAAAGGATATGAGGGTTAAATTTGAAAACGATGTATCGAATTATCTAAACGCTAGGCTCCTGATGTTCAATCAAATGAATCGCTATCTAGAAACCAAGGGGCTGCAAGAGCAATAGGGCATTTCATTGATTCCTCACTCTCCTGGGATGATTTAAGGTGGATCAGATCTACCACAAAGCTTCCATTGATACTCAAAGGGATCCAATGTGGCGAAGATGCAGTCTTGGCGGCCCAACATGGTGTAGAAGCTATCATAGTTAGCAATCATGGCGGCAGGCAGTTGGATACTTCTAGATCAGCAATAGAAGTGATGCAGGAAGTCGCTCACCATTTAAAGCAAGCAAACCTCGCGGCGGCAGTTGAAATATATCTTGATGGTGGCATCCGAAGGGGAACGGATATATTTAAAGCCCTCGCATTAGGTGCGAAGGCAGTGGGATTGGGACGGCCATTCCTCTATGCAATGTCTGCTTATGGCCAAGAAGGAGTTGAGCATTTAATTGTAATATCAGTTAACATTAGGATATTTTACGCGAAGAGTTTGAAATTGCAATGAGGCTAATGGGAGTAACTGACATTTCGCAAATCAATCAGAGTCACGTTTTGACACATCGCCTGTCACACAATTATGGTCAAGATACGCTCTCCGAATCTATATACAGACCAATGACTCTTCTAAAAGCATCGAAACTTTAATAAACAAACGCTACTGCCGATTACACATTTTTTTTAGTTTCAAAACATTTGACTCAACCCCTATGGTGGAAGCCCTTGCAGTCGAAGCCCAGAATACATAAAAGAAGAAAGGTCAATGGACATCTCCAATGTTTGTGCGAGGAATATCGGAAATACCTACTCCGGAAGTCTTGGCTCTCACAAGTACACCCATTCCAACATCAACTGTAAATATACCCAACACCATTACGCCTACTATATCGAATACCATTCAATCTACAACTACAAGTGCTGGCGATGCACCTAAAACTATTCCTAATCCAATAACAGCCAATCCAATAACAGCTAATCCAATAACTGCAAATCCAGTAACTGCAAATCCAATTACTGCAAATCCAGTAACAGCTAATCCAGCAACAGCTAATCCAGCAACAGCTAATCCAGCAACAGCTAATCCAATAACTGCAAATCCAGGCACTACTAAACCTCCTATTAATAATTCACCTATAAATCCAAACCCAAATCCTGTAAACCCTACTGTAACTGGACCACCAAACCAAAACCCGAATATAATAAATGGACCAGTCCCTGAAAATACTCCAGTGGATAACCGAAATGGAGTAAATTCTGTGGACAGTACCACTGCTGCAACTCTAACGTTTCCCATTCAACCAACAGCCATATCGCAGCCGTCTGGAAGCACAAACTCCCCAACATCAACAATATTACAGCCTCCGGGAAGTGCTAACTCTGTCGGACCAATCTCGCCAGCAACTTTCACTTCATTGCCAACCGCGGCAAGTGCAAATGGAAGTTCTCCAAACATTCTTCCTATAGTGCTGCCAATTGTACTTTCCGCACTATTTATTATAGCCCTAGTAGCATTTGGGTTTGCATTTTACAAAAGGAATAGCGAATCCCAAAAACAAGAAAGATTTCCAATTGACTCTGATAATGGGAGTTTTGTCTCAGGTGGAAGTGATGAGTTCTTGGCAAGTCCTGCCATCATTCAATCACAATCATTGCTGGCTAATGAAATAACTTTATTCCCACCAGTCCAAGGTCCAAAACGCAGCTCCGTTCCCATTACGGATATGCTAATGAAATTTCCACATCTGGAAAGATTACATACAGACCAAAGCAGACGGAGATCGCGATTATCCAACTCTTCACATGTCATCCACAATGGAGGGTACAACAACCGATTTTCTGTCATTTCAGGAGGAGATCTGGAATCTCAAATGGGTTCTGTTCATGATATCGATCCGCAAACTGGCAGGAAACGACACCCACTTTCATTTGCATTCTCTGACTTTTCAGTCATGTCGGATTTGACAGATTTAGAATCCAATCCCTATAAATAAAAAGAGTTTCATGTCCCTCTTTGAATTCTCGCTACTTTCCCTATTCGCTGCAGTCACTTATTTGGCAGAAACTCTTTCAATGGCACAGCAGTTACACCGTAAATCTGGGCACCAGGGCTGGTAATAAACTAAACTTTATCGCAAGGGCATTACAAATAAAGAGTTTTTATTTTTTGGATTCCTTCTTTTTGTTGGCCAATTTGGTCTTGATGTTGACATATGTCCCAAACACAAATGCAACAAAGTTGAAGAACGGCAACCACAATTCTGATGGCAGGTTCTTGAATGCAAAGGCTTGAACCAGCGGATTCACGACCAACGAGATCTTCATCAATCCAAGAATTCGTGATTGAGCAATTCCCAGTGCTTGTTTCGCATTTGCTCCAGAAATACCAGCCAGCGCAAACAAATAAAGGAAATTCATGATTGGTGAAATGATCAAATTGCTGGCCAACAACTTTCCAATTCCTGCTAATGCTCCAACTTTCCCTTGGAATCTCTTTTCCAATTCCAAATACATGTAGTGGCCCAATGGCCCCGATACAAAGAATCCATAGAGAATCATTTTGAGCGCTTTAACAAGGCCGTTTGCATCTGCAGTTTTGGTAACGGTGAGTGCGATCAGTTCCTGCAGCCCGTAAAGAACTCCTGAAGTAGCTGCTTTGGTTTGAACCGGATTAGCTTGAAGCGATTGCTGGTACTTTTGAAATAGAGTCAATTCAGACATTTTAAGAGGTCAAGTGCACAATTTGGGAAAGCCTTCAAGGAAAATCACAAGGGGAATGGCCGAAGAAACATTCGAATGAATATGGACCACAGCTACGCTAAATAATAAATGCTACATCTCTGGTCCATATTCTTACCCATAAATCACGCTTTCAGATTTTTCTTCAGAAATGTCGAATCGTCCTTCAATTATAACCAGAGTTTCATTACAGTCTATGGAAGTAAAAGCATCGCCAGAGCTGTTAGATATCCTCTCGCCTAATCAGGAGATGAAAACCTCACTGTCCAAATTGGATTTGGGAAACCTGTGGCAGTGGATATTATGCGTATGTGTGGTGAATTTTGATTTGGAGCTGGGCCATGGTACAATTACCTAATATTAGCTCTTGAACAGGCATATCCACCCATACCGTTCTCAGAATCAGAAAAAAAGACCTTGTAACGAGTAGCTAAATTAGATGTTTTTCAGCATTTCCCGATTCAAATTCTTCAGCTCACTCAGGAGATAGCACCTTTAGTTTTAGAATGAGGAACGGAAAGTTCTCTCAAAACCTATATTCAAAGCAGAAGCAAACTTATGAATTTGCAAAACAGGATCAGTTTGAAGCCGCGAATTTGTCTGGATTACCGATAGAGAATGATGGCTATACCTACGGATATGTATTTTTCAGACAAGTAAAGGATGAACAGGTCAGGAGAGGGTTTTTCCAAAAAGCCATTGTATTGCTTACACCGCATAACTGGCCAGGACTGTTTAGAGATGTTGTACAAAAGTTGGGGCCAGTAGCAATGGAAGAATTAGTAGCACTGAGGAATGATGAAAGCGGCAAATTATCAATTCTCGAAACTGCGTGTTTTGAAATATCCAATTGGTAAGAAGGATTAACGCAGGCCACCACCACCCACATCAATATCTTCAGAAGTAAATTTTCAATCTTCAGCACTGGACTTGCCGTTTTTCGGAAAGACAAATAGATTCTCATTTCCCCCAAACGACAGATTTCCACAGTTTTACGAACAAAAATCGAAATATGAAAATATAATTTCATATATCAGTACTGAGACAACTCACCTATGTAATCCTGGAAAATTTTACGAAAATTTTGCTGAATCTTTGGAAAATCTCTGGACCTGCTGGGAGATAATGACAATTGGGGATCCGCTTATTGTTATGTCTGATACTCCAAACACCTGCAGTGCCATAATTGAATCGCTTATTGAATTAATTAAACCAGTCAGTACACCTTAATCCTAGATACCATTTGGTGGGGATTTCCGTCCGTATTTCACGATCCAGGATCCAGATTTCACAACCTTTGTTGGAAAGGGACGAGTAAGCTTGAACTGACAATAGTCGCCGCCGCCAGCCATCGTCTTAGGACTAACCAATCGCATGTTTACCAAGGTATTAGAAAACTGGCCAAATATAATTACTACTGGGCTGTCAAAGAAATCGAACCTATTAGAATTTGCTGGATTGGAATCGTAATTTATACTAATCAAGGCTTGATATAAATCCCAACTACACGCCAAGTTTCTACTCTGTTCAAGTACACTTTTCTAATGCCAGAGCTGCAGCTTCAAGCATAAATCGTATTTTTTTAAAGACAGGAAGCTGATTAAATCTTTGCTTGAAGTAGGCGTAAATGTTAAAGGGATTGAAGCGGTAAATAACCAGATCCGACAGCATTTTGTTGAATTAACACAACGATTCCTGCAGCCGTTGAATCGATACTTTGACAGTTTAATTGTTGGAAACCCGACATACATGGATTTAACATGTCTAAGAAGCAAGCCTGAAATCAAGCCATTCCGCCAAGATGTATTTTTAAAGTCATTCGAGCAATCAGGTTAATTCTAGTTAACTTAGTTCCTACTCTGCCTCTGGCATCCAAAAGACCAGTTGCTGAATTTTACGTTGCTTTTCTGAAATCATCTAATTTTGCTTCCTGGCTACATTATCGTACAATAGATACCTATAGAACATGGAGATATCATTACTTGAATACCCTTTGCACTTATCAAATAACACCGTGGGTAAAGAAACACCTCAATAGCGGTACAATGGTAGAATGTGTAGATTTGCTAATGAGATACAAACAAGAGCTGGAGCGCTATGCTTCTTTTTATACTATTGACGGAACAGAAATTCGATATGCTCACTTGCCTAAAGAAGAAATAGCCAAATCCGAATCGCCTATATCCCCTGAAAAGAAAAACTTTCAGGAAGTGTCGTACGCTTTCCAAGGCAACGATGAAGACGAAGTTGATATTTCTTCCTTGAGGAATCCAAAACACATCAAAGCAAATACTGCCCCAAATCCACCAACAAAACCCTGGGGATCTACAAATGCAATAGCCTCTTCTCCAAAAAAGACTACACCTACAGTTCACAAGAATTTCAGATTGAATAAGATTTGTGCAAAACCACTAGTTCAATGGGGAGAATTCATACCGTCTCCCCAACAATACGGACAACTCACTCACCAGTTGGAAGTGCTAATAGACCTACTCCCGCCAGAGCTATCGGTTAATGCCAGGGGATAATTATTCGTAGTAATATATTTATTGTTTAATGCTATTATATTGGCAGCAATTGTAAATCCTCCTGATTGTTGTTTCTGGGTATTAATAAGGAGAGCTGGAATTCCTTGTTGAACCTCCATTCCAGGAAAACTTCCCACAGTGTGCTGCAAAAGAAATAAATCACTGTCAAAAATAACTCAAAGACTCTGAATGATGGAGGGTAGTTGGCTGGCAGCAAAAAAATGTATGACAACCAGTTTGAATATTCTGCATCCGTCGGCAATCTTGCGGTGGACGGATTATAAACGCCAATCAGCAGATAAGTCAAAACAATCATCACCAAACCCCAGTACAAAGTGAATTGCCAATTTGTCCAAAACGGTTTACGATATTTCGTGATCAAACACAAGGAAAATATCACAACAGCATATTGAAAATGGGTAAATAACCATACACTAGCATTTTCGTGCCCAGTTATCAGTTGCGAAGAGCTGACATCAATATCCGGATTTATCCTACTGTCAATCAAACTTACGGATAACACGGATAGTTGGCTGCTCCGATGCTGGCATTGATGGGCTTAAACTGATTGTCGAGATTGCTAGTAGCAGTGTCCACAGAGCAATACCACGGTTGATGTATCAAACTGGCAAAGTTGACCACAAAGAATACTGCGCAAATTACAATTTGTCCCAAGATAGATGCAATCACATGTGGATCAAGCAGATTGTCGGTCGGCTTTGTTGTTGATAAAGTGTCGTTTGGTCGGGTGTACAAGGATAACAAAGCTAGCATGGTGACAATAATCATATCATCAAATAGAAACTGGCTGTTGGAGAGCCCAGCACCAATCTGATTCAAAGTTGCCGCCATCATCAACTGAATTATTGGGTATAGTGTCATATACTTGAAAGCCATGAAAGAGGTTTCCAGAGCACATCTACCTTCCTTTACCAATTCCACAATGTCTTTAATTTTTTTATCTGCAGAAGTAAATGGAGCTATGATCGATGCTTCAGCTGAAGATAATGCCAAGCCAACATGGGCAGCTTTTAAAGCGCCGCAGTCATTGGTTCCATCTCCGCACATTCCAACATAAAAGTTCTTTTTGATCAGAAACTCTACGATCCAAGTTTTCTGATCTGGTTTAGTTCTTGAAAAGATACGCACTTTTGGAATTAGTTTATCTAATAAAATGTCATCCTTGTTTGCGATTAAAGTTTTAAGAGCTTTCCCTGTCAGGCAAAATTCGATATGGGGGTTATCTTCCATAACGCTGGCGATATAGGTTATATCTTGTTTTACAATTGCATGATTATGAATATCTCCTGACTTGACCTTTCTTTCTGAAGGCACTTTGTGGTAGGACACTGAATTACCAGCTGTGTCAATTAAGATGGACTGTTTACACAAATCTAACTGTCGAGCAACATGGATTGCTGTGAGAGCATTATCGCCAGTACTATATTCAAGAAAATTTACATTATTACTGGCCGAATGTTTGCCTCCTTCAGTGCTGTGAATGTATCATAAGTTTGATCCTTTAATGGATTTTGAAAAAGCAAGAATCCACAAAATTGCAGACTGTGTTCCACATCGTCCCTCTTTATCATTTTCAAATCTGGATTTTCCAATGTTGCACGTTTCGCTGCACAGGCAATTACATAGTAGCCTTCAATGGAATATTGACCTACTAGCTGATCATAATTTTGGGGAATCGATTCTGGGGTGCAGATTGCTTTAATTGCTTCTGGAGAGCCCTTGGCGTGGATCATCAGGGAAGAGTGGTATGATATGACTGAACTGCGCTGCAAATGGGCATCAAATTCAAATCTTTTAAGGATTAGCACAGACGGCAATGCAGGGCTTTCGACTTTAATCTCTAGAACCAATGGATAAGTAGTACCTTCAACCACAACAGTCTCACTGATTGGATCCAACATTCTCCATCCAGTTTTGGTAAACATTTCGATATCCAATGAGTGGCCCAGGAACTTACCGCCTTGCGATGTAACTCCGTGACACACCAACATGAATTTCTCAATGGCAAAGTCGTTATTCATGTTGCTGAACTCAACCTGGGTATCCAAACTACCAAATGATATTTGTCGGTCAACTCCTATGAATGATAGCAAAGACACTGTTAGTGTGCCGGTCTTGTCCCAACACATTATATCTAGCCTCCCTGCGAAATTCAGTCTGGCAGGATCGATACAAAAGATCTTTAACTTTGCCAATCTCTGAACAGAAATACCTATTCCAACAGTTAATATCAATGGCAAAGCAGGCGGGACTGCAATAGTAATCAAATCCACAGAACCAATTATGGCATCAAAAGCGTTCATTCCATCCATAAAGCTATTGGCTGCCCTGTTAACGAAAGCAAGAAATGCAACTGCCCCCAGCACACACATGAATTTCGAGGCATCTCTATTAAATTTGAAATCTATTTCATTGGGATTTAAAATTGAGTCAAATAACTTTCCTTTACTTGTGTAAAATCCTGTTGCAATTACAACTGCTATAACGCAATCGGCATTGTTGTACTTTTTCGGCTTCAACTGCAAGATATTTGAACCGCCAAACAAAATGTGATTCTTGTCTTTGTCCATGTTAACAGGATCCCCAAATGGTTGTAATGGCGCCTTTAAAACCGGAACCGTTTCTCCAGTGAGCAAAGATTCATCGATTAAACATTCCCCATGCAGTAATATTAAATCACACGGAATTTGCGAATTCATATCCTTGTTTTCCAAAAACAACACGTCTGCAACGACCAGATCTTCCGAATTCACAATTTTAACTTGCCCATCCCGCAAAACATTGTATTGGGCTGAGTGTTCTGTCAGTTTGCGCAGTTTGATTTCGTTTTCCTTTGCTGTCCACACTTCCCATATAATTGAAGCGACACTCATAAACAAAATCAAACAGGAATAAGTAGCATATCCTTCTACAAACCAAATTATAACAGATGCCATCTGAAATAAGTAAAACGGATGTATACACTTTTCCGTAATCATTTGAAATATTGGGGTATCTCTAATGTCGATTTTGTTCTTTCCATTGACAAGCATTTCCCTGCCGTGAGCTTCGCTTGTATTCCCAGTGATCAACGAGTGAATATATTCTGGCTGCAGATTCTTTAGAATAGATTCGGTCCGCTTGAAATACTTGTAATTGTCTGAATATACAAATCTCTTATTTTTATATTCAAAATATCGTACTTTGTCCTGTTGAACGCGGGCTAAGCTGAAATCCTTTTCTCCAGTTAGAATAACGCTAACCTTTAACAAGTACAATATCTGCAGAAATGTTGCTCGTCTTCTTGCAGGCGATCCGGCAATAATATTCTGGTTTCCAGTAACATGCGATGGGTAATATTCCAAGAGAGACTGCAGAGAGAACAAGAAATCCAATAAAATACACTCTTATTTCTTCATAGGGCTCCATCTGGATCCCTAGCACTTCATCTATTTCCACGGATACTTTCTGGATTAAGATTAGGCTACTGGGTCGTCGAGCTTTTTGTAGTTCATTTTTGAAATGGAAACTTGGTGCCACTTCCGATACTAATCTAATGGCAAGCAGATCCTCAAATATACTGCTTGATATCTGCGAATATGTTAAAATCAATTTATTTGCAGTCAAATCTATTCATTGGAGCAACATTTTTTTCTGCAATAGCAATGTTACCAAAAATGTCCAAATCAAGCAAATCTCCTTTTGCATTAACCCGTCCGCTCTTGCTCGAAAGACCGTAGCAAGTATCCAAAGGTATAGAAGTAACAGCCCCGCCTTGTGTAACTGAGAAAGACGTTTTATTTCCATCAGACACAACCAAGTTTCCGCTGGAAGTCCATCTGTGAATATAAATGCCAAGAATATTCAACTGGCTGCCCAATTTGGTATTGTATTGTAAATCAAAGTTGGTTTTGGACTTGATTGAGAGACTTTTAGCATCGAGAAGCTTGATATCGCAGGGGACAGGAAGAAAATCAGTCCATTGGCCATTGACAGGAGCTCTATCCGGACAGTAAACCCTGGCTATTAAGCTTCCATCTGTAGAAGGGACGTACACGGGCTTTGGAAATCCAGAGTTATCACCGTACAAATCGTCGTTGATTTCAGTTCTAACTCCGTCCAAAGTCAATTTAACCAATTGGAATCCCAATGGTCCACTTGAATATTCGTTGTAAAGAACATAGCCAGCTGCTTTTTGGAACATCAAGGAGGACGAGTCTACATTACCAGGAGTCAATTTATTGACATAAGACTTGCTTAAATCACCGAGTTTCTTTGTAAATATTCTATATCTATAATCTCTGGTTGTCCACAAGCCAGTGTCAATTGTGGGGAAAGTGAGTTTGCGTTGATAAGTAACTTCAATTCCAGCTACCATCGAGCCATCGTCAGACCAAGCTGGAGCGCCAGTGTATCCATACCCATGCAGCACTTCAGAATGGTCGAACCAGCAGTTTCCGATCCAACAAGGAGAACCATCATCATTAACTCCCCCAAACAACCCGCCAGCAAAAGCACTCGATAGAAGAAGAGCAAATTTCATTGGATGCAGTGTTGAATTTTGGATGTTTATATACGCTTTACCAAATTGGAAAGGTCTTTGCGCGGCAGCGGCACCAATGACAGAAACACAGAATATCCCGCCAAGAATCGGCACAAAATCTATGGAAAGCTGCAGAAAACATTGAAAAGGAATTCGGAATTGGAAGTGCCAACTCTGAACCATGCAGTTTCAAGGCTGGTAAATCGCAATTAGCCTTGTGTAACTACTAATGTTACGGGTGGCATGTGCCAATGAATTAATAATAAAACTGCCGCCTTTGGATGCTTAGGCAATAGAATTGTTTCTCCTTACGAGCTGCATGCGCTGGATCAATGATCCAGTGTCCTCAAGACAATAAAGAACGATTGCTATATTAAAGTAACAGTAGGTGGAGATTCAGACAGCTAAACGCAGTCAAAGCGGTCTTCTTTTGCTGCCTGTGCCATTGCAATGCCTATCTGATTCAATACGTTAACATATAACAGCTCGCCTGTTTGTGCTACCTTGGCGCTTCTCGTCACCACACCATAGCATGAATCTAACGGTACATGAATCAAATTTCCATTTAGATCAAAGGAATACGTGGTATAATTGGCGTCGGAAACTACAAATGCTCCGCCTCTGGTCCAACGACGGATGATTGGTTTGTCTCCATTGATGATGGGATTGAGCTGTAAATCAAAGTTTACATGCTGGATTGTCAACAATGTTGTAGCAGAGATGAGTTTAACGTCGCAAGGAACTGGCTGCAAGTTTATCCAGTCAGATGTTGAATTCAAAGGATATCATTCTTTATTTTCATGCCATATCATATCGAATTTAAGAAGCATCTTATCCCACAAGGAAGAATCAAAATCAATCCATTCTGTATGCAAATCCAAACCAGTATATGCTGCGAATACACATTTCTGAACTCCTACAATCCCCATTTGCATTTGAACTTGATAATAATAATCGTGGTTACGATCCAACCGTATTTCACCGTCTATATTTTTGATAAAGCTGGATGATGGTATACTGCCGAGTTTCTTGAATCGAAGCGAAAACGGACATTTGACTTCTACTACTCCAGTTAATTTTCCGTTTTCGTAAATCAGCCCGTCTGGAGATGCACCAAGGTAAGGTCTTTCTAAATCAATCCATAATCCAGAATCTGATATACTAACATCAAGATGAGTTTCTACAGCGCGAATTGCCATATTTTCTAGATCTATTCCAAACTGCATTGCTGGATTCGGACGGAAATCTGAAGATAAACTGGCCATTAGTATCTTGTTCTTGCTCTTATAGCACCTTCCAGCCACTGAAGCTGTAATCCTTCCTTTCCGTAACAAGTTCCAGACATGGGACGACGCTTGGTCTCTCGTTTCTTCTTCAATCGCATCTCGTTCTCCCTTTGACATTATTGTTCCCACTGGTTCGTATGTATATTTCAATGCGGGCGATATATATTCATCAGATACTACTTGCTTAATATTTGATTTGGCAAGCTTATCGGTAAAAGAGTTCAGATCAAGCAAAAATGTATCTACACTCTCCACCTTTTTTTGTGATTCGAGCGAATGGTAAATCTCTGATATCGTACCGACAGCGTTATTGAATTTCCGCAGTCTTTGCACTTTTTCTGTTACCAGTGTTGTGTACCTTGCGAATCT
This sequence comes from Terramyces sp. JEL0728, assembly GCA_027603945.1. Taxonomy (NCBI): domain Eukaryota; kingdom Fungi; phylum Chytridiomycota; class Chytridiomycetes; order Rhizophydiales; family Terramycetaceae; genus Terramyces; species Terramyces sp. JEL0728. Next base: position 22,451 of record JADIIU010000035.1, on the reverse strand, counting down.
ACAAAATTTCATTGAAAACTTTTCTGGACAGATGTTCGTACGCACTCTGAGCTTCAATTTCAATAACATTAATTTTATTATGTTACATTAGTGTTTGTCTTATTCTTGGCAAGTAGTTGATCACGAACCTTGTAAAATGCTTGAATGTCCTCGCTAACAGCATCGTTTGATAATGGGTCTAATCTTGATGGCGGTCTGCTTTTCCTGTCAACTGGTGTGAATGAACTTTGACTACTAAGCGGTCTGGGTTGTTCATGCAACCCCAATCTCGACAAACTCCTCGAACTTTGGAGTCGTTGATAGCTGGCAACGACGTTTGTATCGGCATATTCATCGGTTAATGTTCGCGACGAAAGGTTAGAGGCCAATTTTTCAAATTTCGGTTTGGTTAGATTGCCTGTATGCTGATTAAATCTATCTGGACGAGGTTCAGGCCTGGAAAGCTCGTATACAGGGGCATTGTTGGTTGGATTAACCCAAGCCTCCGATTTAAATTGAGCAGTGTGCGTCCCAAACTCTGATTGGGCACTTTCTCCCATTTCATTCAACTCTTGCTTGACTATAGGATCATCTCTGTATTTTGCTATAGTTTCATTATCCATTTGATATACTTCCACATACCATGCTTCAAAATCCCTGGTCATTCTGATTCTTCCTTGTTCCAAGAGATGTTGTAGATGTTCAATTTCAGCTTTGAGATCTTTCAGCGATTGGTATGCCGATTTGTATTCCAATATAAGATTTGATAGTCTGAGCCGTTGTGCCTCCAAGTCTGGAGTGTTGTCCAAGTCTGCCAACCTTTCTTTAATGGTTTCTAGATTAGCTGTGCGTTACTCATCTCATTTCTTAACGTGCCTGCTTTGGCTCCCAGTTGCTTGGCTTGCATATATTTTGATTTCAGTATTTGCTTCTGTCTTTCAATCCAATCAGACGAAGGGTAGGATTGCTTGAATATTTCAAATGCTTTTGCCTTTTCGGTAGACAATTGTGGAAGTGGTTTCTTTAAATCGTTGTTTTCAGAAACTGTAGTAGTTATACTGGCTCTTTGCAAGGATGGAACTCTTTCTATTTTCTGATATGAAATACAAGGCACCTGTTCGACTGGGGCTTGTTTTAATTGGGCAATCATCCCCACCAGAATGTTGATCTCATTATCTCTATGCATAGCTAACTGTTTGAGTTTGTTGAATTGCTGTAATTGGTTTGCTGATAGCCCCTGTTCATCAAAATCAATGCTATCTGAGCTGAGAGAGGATTTGGAAGTATTTGTAATTCCACCACCATTGAGTATTCGTGTCTTTACCAGTTTGAAAGCATATTGGATTTTCTTATAATCTGAAAAAACTAATTCTGCAGTCTCTGAAATATCCTGGAGATATTCGTCAACAGCTGTCCGTATCCTACCGTCAATCCATAATTACCGATCCTTTTCATAGTCTGGCAGTTCCTCGCTGTTATCAGCTGTTTCTCCTCTTGCAATCGCTAGCTCTGCTTTTAATCTCGCTATTTCTGCTTTTAACCTACTGATTGTCAATTGCGGATCTAATTCTTCGTTGAGAGTCGCATTATTTGCGATCAAAGCAACTCTTTGGGCAAACCTGCAGGTGGAGATTGATTCCTATGGTTATCTAAAGTTACCTCAATCAGCAAATCTTCAACCGCAACAGTTGCAATCATTGTGGTTTTGCAGTTACCACCTATCGAATCGCGCAAGACCGAAGTCATCATTGAGTTTCTGTATGGAATGTGAGTGCGCTTCCCTTTACTGGATTCATGCAATGCAACAATTACTTGTTCAAGATAATGTAAAGATAAATTGATATGTTTTGCTTCTTTCAAAAGGTTCCCATCAATGCCTGTCCTTGCTACTCTTTCAGAACCTGCTAAATCAACAAGATGTAGTTTGGATCGGCGAATAACATCCTGCCCTGCTTTGCGACATGTTAGAGTAATAATGAATATACAGTGAGATCTGGAAGATGAAGGGTTGGATGGGGTTTCTGCAATCATTCTGTTTGTGTCTCCGACAAACAGCAGGTTCAGAGCGTCTTCCTCATTACCAGCTGGAACTACAGACAAGTTTTTCAAATGGATCATCTCGAATTCATCTTCCATCAGACTGACTTTGGGCAAATCCTCCAGTTTTTTCGCATCTCTGCTTGAATCCAACAAATCGTATCCAATTTCATTATATATTTCCAGATATGAAACATGGACACTATAAGTTGATTGTGGATCCTATTTTAACATTGCATTACGTTTTGAATATGCTTGAATATGTATTGTAAAGTACGGGGAATTAAACCTCTATCTGCATATCGTTCTGCTCCACCTGTAATAGTGAATGTTTTCCCAGACCCTGTTTGCCCGTATGCGAATAATGTCCCGTTATATCCTTGCAGGGTACTAATTTACACACCAATTACCTGTCAATGATTGGTTTCGCTACCGCATCAAATATTTCCTCTTGTCCAGCTTCCGTATCAAATACTTTATTGAATTGGAACTCGTAATTTTCCTTTTGATGATTAACTAATCCTTGTTGGATATCTTTTGGGACATGAAAACCAACCTTTTCCATATTTTCATTTTGTTCGACCCAATATCTACCCGCAGATGCTTTGAATTTCGAATTCTTTTTGATTGGTCTGATTCTCCCATAGATTTGAATTGTTGAAGAGACCATGGTGTTTTTGACGCGCGTAAGATCTCAAAGTAGTTTTTTACAGCTGCTATCTTTCAGTGAAAGAATGCTTTATTTACCAGCCTAACAGGTGGGCTTTCCCTTGTAATAGAGGCAAGAAATCCTGGTAATGAAACATCCGCAATAACAAGGCGACTGTGGTACACTGCAACTTGAAATTTAATTTATCATTCTTTTTAATGTAAAATAATTTGCTGGAAACATCCCTCTTATTTTTGTTTTTTCCCCTACTTTTTGGGGACAGGAATTGATCAAAAAAGGACCATCTGGAATTTAGGCTGATTTAATTTGCACACGAACTTTGCCTATACCTAGACCTCATCGCTGCTCTATCAGAAGGATAAATCGGAGGGAATTATTCCTCCACAGTCATGATTAGGCGTTCCGGATGCAATTTTCAAACCAAGGAGCTGTACGCAATGTCCAATATTCATTTGATACAAATTTGATTCAAATTAGTGGATATTGACAATTTTTCTGTATTAGAGTCCCATTGAGAATAAAAAAGTGGAAAATGACTTATTTTGAGCAAATTGGAAGCATCTTTTTCTTTAATCAAACTTTTAATAAAAGTAGATCTTGAGGTAGCAGCTGATAATAGACTGCTTACAAGAAACTCTCAAATTTTTCCATTTAGAGGGGAATTTTCATGGAAAAACTTCTATAAAATTAGTTTGGTTGGTCATGGAATATCAGTTTGAAATACGGCAAGAGCCCACCAAAGGAAGAGAAGCAGGGCTAACGAAACCATATTTCAAAAGCAACTTGTACGGATTATTTAATAAAGGTATCCTATACTGGTTCTGCAGTTGGTATTTCCCAAAGACTTGACGAAAGAGGAGGTACAGGCAAAGTAACAATTAGCTGGAGTCCTTTAATGTAGTATGTAATATAGTGCTCTTGGGTGAAGACGATTCCTTCGAACATGTCCTCTATGGAAGCAAAGCTGCTCTAAGGAGACTACGGGAGAACCTATTCGGAAATACTACTTCGGAAGCAAAGCTATTTATCGATGCGGAAGACGGGAAACCAAAAATATTCTTTATCTTTTCAAATTTATACATCAAAGTGCCTGGACGATATCGTTTCCTGTGCCAGCTGGTAGATTTTACGCAGGAGATTGCCCAGGTAAAGGAATTGAAAACTTCCGAGTTTGAAGTGCTCAAATTAAAAGAATTTACGCTGGACCATCAGCCATCTGTACTCTTAAGGTCGTTTGAACTCCAAGGTTTTGCACACAGAAAGACGTACAGATAATGCGATATATGTTGTAGATTAGGTAATAAAGGTTTCTCAAATATATTTTGCAAGATTGCTTGGATCGCTATTCTGATAACCAAGAAATGCTTTTGGTTTGCTTCTTTCCTCTAAACACAAAAAATCTCTGTGCCATAGTTATTAAATGTGAAACTAACATTGATTTCCCGATATCTATCTTTAGCCAAGGTTGATTTGGGGGCGAATGAACATTTGATTTGTAGTCTGGGTTTATTCACAATCAGATGATTCATCTTTTAAAGGCGGTCTAACAGTAGTAGGCATGCGGATCTTGGCGGGAAACATATCCGGCGCAATATCAATTTGCAATGTTGGCAATTCGGCATCTCCTGTACCCTCAAACTTGTATATTTTGCTATTACTGCCTGTCTCTGTTTTTTCTCCAGTTAATATTTATTACCTTGTCCCAATATTTTCCTGTCTCTTTCTTCTTCCGTGCTCAAATCTACATCTTCATATCCATCCAATTTAAAGTCATTCAATGACACAAAAGATAATGCTCGCTCTTCAATACTCTCGCAAAAACCACCTGGTTTTGGTTCTGATTCAGCTGTTTGCAGCCATCCGACAGGCGGTGAACCTTAGTTACTTGAAAGTTACCAGGAGGAGATAGCAGAAAGTTACGTTCTGGTTCAGGGATATTCAAATAACTCATTCTGATAGATGGTTCGGGGTTTAACCAATTCAAGTCGGTGTGCTACATAAGATCGCGCTTACCATTCCAAAATAAACTCGGATTTCCTTTCCTTATATTAGTCAAACCGAACCTACTGGTTAGATTGATGAATGCCTGCTGCTTAGTCAAAATTACCTAATTTAATCTTTAATTACCTTCAAATCTGGCTTTGTGGAGCTTATGCTTGATTGATTTCGCTACAAATGTGTCATCTAAAACTGCTAGCAATCTTCCAAATGATTTCAACACAATTAGCTTCAATAAATGTCCATAAGGTTCCAGCAAGTTCTTGATCAGCGCTCCATGATTTTCAAAGCACTGCGGAGAAACATTTGTAATAATCAAGGTATTCGTTGCTACTGGTTCTACTTTTCTTTCGTCCATCAAATATCGCGAAAAAACTTGCAAAAAAAAATATGGTTGTAGTAAAGAAAGAACCGGTAGACGAACAGATGGATACCAAAGACGATCCAATAGTTGAAAGTTATAAAATTAATTTTACTGATACTCAAAACTTGCTCTTCTTGCAATTTCCAACGAGATCAAAGCCGTTTACCAACCACCCCAAGCAAGCCAGGATAAAACCAAATGCAAACAAGCTGCAGATTGATTTGCCACTGGATAATCCTGCTCATTACGATGAATTCAGGAACCAGGAATACCAAGCCGACCTAAAAACCATTCAGCTGGATTCATTTCAAGTTCCAAAGACTGGGAAATACATGGTTGGGCTATTTGAAGGTTATTTTTATTAATGTAGACGGTAAGAATCTGACTAATGAGACACGTTACACTTGACAGAGATTACATCTGTTTATCAGCTAAGGCCGGTACTATCACATATCGACAAGCATCAGGAGGCCGAAAAACAATTGAAATTAAAGTCGAATTTTGAAGATATGAAGGATATCAATCCAAATTATGAGGAGGAAGCAAAGACAATCAAAATGGGAAACTTGGAAAATATCCAGCAGTTGCATTTGCAGCAGCAGACTAGTAGAGAGCCATGGGTTGAGCTGCGTATTAATGAGCCTGGTATTTTATTTTAATGAAGATTCGGAAGACTCAAAGATACAAATGGATTATCTGAAACAAGAATGCGAGCATGAAGTTGAAGAAATTTCAAATTATCTGGGAGAGATTACATCAAAAGATACTCAAGTTCCTACATTTAAAGTGGCGATGGCATTTAATCAAACTGCCGGGTTCACTCTTCACGAACGATTACTTGCACTGTTACTCAATGCTCATGCAATTGGATTCTCCAGTATAGAGGAACTGTTTGATTGCGATCCCATAGATTTGATTTCAATGCTGGAGCAAGTAGCAGTGGTGATTAGAGGTACTATATTGTAACAGCAGGGATTTGGATTATAAAAAGCAGATTTCTGTACAAGGACAGACCACTTGCAGCTAGAAATTATCTATTGGGTCAATTCTTGCAAAATGAATCTGTAATGAGATCTGAATTTGCTCAAGTGTGCAAATTGCCGAATGCAATGTCGCAGAATATGTTTAGAGAAATTGCAGTGCTTGGAGAAGATAGAAGATGGATATTAAAAGTCCCGGAAGAGCAGGATTTTTCTGTGGTTTATTCTGAAGTAGCAGAAAGAAACGCAACTAATATTCAATCCGATGCAGACATTTCCCTTGGCCAAATGACTGGTGCAGCAGTTAAACCTACTCAGAAAGTAACAGCCAAGACCAAAGTAATTAATTCGCCGGCAAAATTCAAGATTGAAGGCTCAAATTTACAAGATAGAGTCGATTCCTTGATTAAACAAATACTATCCGGTGGAGCTACTGGTATTACTAGAATTATTGAATTATTTAACCAGCAAATTGACCGTAACTTTCAATTAACCTAGTACCTAAATCTAAACTAGCTAGTGTTACAGAAGACTTGATTAAACAGCAAATCCAGTCGCTTTGTATTACAATCAAAGACGACATTGTGGTGCTGAAGCGAAGTGGAAATGAGTTGCAAGACCAATTCAGGTACACTGCTATAGCAATGTTTAGACAAAAAGATGTATTAAAGAAACAGGAATTGAATCAGAAATGGAAGGAAGAGTATGGAACGCAACCACAGCCTGCAATGTACTCCAAGATTATGCAAGAGCTGGCTGTAGCAAAGAATGGAGGCAACTGGCAATTAAAGTGCTAATAAAGATATTGTCCCACTGCGAATTGGTGTATCATGCAGATCTAGGCAACTGCCTTGCAATTCAGATTAATTGAGATGTGAAACGAGTGTTCCCTACACGTTTTCTCTTTCGTTTCATTTCGAATTTTGTCAATGCTCGAGCCTACTGCGTTTTCAATGATTGGCTCTCATTGAAAAAGCTTAAACCAATCAATAAAACGTGTGCTAAACAAATGTATAAAAGGCCACACATGCACCACTGATATGCATGTCCAAAGCGTACTTTGAATCACTACTTTTCACCATCGTATCTGTAGCGGTTCTCTACTATTCTTTTGATTTCACCAAACCAATAGTTATAGACCAAGTTCACTACATAAAGAACAACAACACCAGCCTGATAGACGATCATATCACCGTGGGGATCAGCACGCTTGCTGATAGTATTGCGTATTGCACTAAATCCAAAATAATTGTTACTTCACTGGCAATTCTGATAACGAACTGGACCGAATAAACAATAATATGTATACCTATTAATATTTATTTTCATTTTTGATATTCCTGCTATGCGTGTATGATTCCTCTACCTTGCAAGGTTACTGACCGAAAAGGGAATAATAAATACGACTATTAGGTAGTGCGCAACAGCTAGAATGTAGCTGGCTATGTGGAGGGACAATTACCACCAGAATTTCCAACAAAAAACCCTTGTTGAAAATTTTCAATCTCAAATGGTAAAATTGAAATAATACCAGGGACAAAATCAATCTGGACTACCAGGCGGGCCACCAGGAGACAAGAAAGACGAAAAGGTTACAGGTTATTAACTAGAGCCAGAAAAAAAGAAATGGGAACCACCAGTTCCAACTCGAGTGGGAAAGAAAAAGAAGAAGGGACCAGATTCAACTACAAAACTGCCAGCAGTATTCCCAACAACTAGATGTAAATTAAAGCTCCTCAAAAACGAAAGAATCAAGGATTATTTGCTTTTGGAAGAGGAGTTTGTTCAGAACCAGGAAAGATTGAAACCACAGGAAGAAAAGAACCAAGAAGAGCGTGGAAAGATTGATGATTTACGAGGGTCGCCAATGAATGTCGGTAATTTGGAAGAAATTATTGATGATGACCATGCCATTATTTCCACAAACCAAGGACCAGAGTATTATGTCAGTATCATGTCATTTGTTGACAAGGATTTACTCGAACCTGGAAGTTCAGTATTGCTACATCACAAGACGCTTGCTATTGTTGGGGTTTTGCAGGATGATGTAGATCCTATGGTCTCAGTCATGAAATTGGAAAAGGCACCGACAGAATCTTATGCAGACATTGGTGGTTTGGAGCAACAAGTACAAGAAATCAAGGAAGCTGTAGAATTGCCATTGACACACCCTGAACTGTATGAAGAAATGGGTATTAAAGCTCCAAAAGGTGTAATTTTGTATGGTGTTCCTGGTACAGGTATGGCTGTTTTAATATCAAGGAAAAACTCTATTGGCAAAGGCTGTTGCTAATCAAACCTCTGCTACTTTCTTGCGCATTGTTGGTTCCGAGTTGATTCAAAAATACTTGGGAGATGGGCCAAAATTAGTCCGTGAATTGTTCAGAGTTGCAGAAGAAAATGCACCTTCCATTGTTTTCATTGATGAAATTGACGCTGTTGGATCTAAACGTTATGATTCTACTTCTGGTGGCGAAAGAGAAATTCAAAGAACCATGTTGGAGCTGTTGAATCAACTTGATGGGTTTGATTCTAGAGGGGATGTCAAAGTGATTATGGCCACAAACCGTATTGAATCATTAGACCCTGCTTTGATTCGTCCTGGAAGAATTGACAGAAAAATTGAATTCCCATTGCCAGATGTAAAAACCAAGAGAAGAATCTTTAATATTCACACCAGCAGAATGACCCTTGGTGAAGATGTTGATTTAGAAGAATTTGTTATGGCAAAGGATGATTTATCTGGAGCTGATATCAAGGTAGGGTTTATTTAACTTGAGGCTGTATGTACTGAAGCTGGTTTGCTTGCTTTAAGAGAAAGAAGAATGAAGGTCTTGGCTGATGATTTCAGAAAAGCCAAGGAAAAGGTACTATATCGCAAGAACGAAGGAACACCAGAAGGATTATATCTATAATTTTGCACTAAACTTCTTTCTTTAAAAATTTATTATCGATACATTATGGTCTTATAAAGAAATTGAGGATTTAGCGGATTCCAGAATGCTTTCATCTTCAGCTACATAGTTCCCTAAATTAGTACTATTTACCATGTGTATCTAATGTGGTGCTCACCCCGTAATGTACAGGGTGGACTACGTCTACATGGTAATACAAGTGTCCTTGGATTGTTGGTTCTGGTTCATGGTACCGGCGCGTATCTGGGTCGTAAATCTCGTCTGCGCTGGGTCGATTGTTCTCAACCACAGACACATTAGGTGTAGAATTCAATGAACCAGAATCACTGTAAACTGCTGTCCGTTTCGCAAATGGGTGGAAGCTTTCTTTGTGTAATGTCCCGAACGACTCTGTTAATCTGTGTTGAAATTTATCTGAAGAGGTCAAGTATATCTTTCTGAAAATAAAAATCCCGAGGACTCCAATTGCTATTGCTGATATACCAAGAATCAATCCTAGTTTCAAATCAGAAGAGAAATTTGATCCGTTTTGATCTGCCATCGTGGTATTTGTATCGACTGTCGTAGATGGGTATAACTGAGCATACTCGGATGTATGCTGCAATGCTGAATCGGTACTTTTAAGCAAAGGTATTGGTAATACATTTGTAGTCAAGATATTGTTTGTTGTTGGACTCCAAGCTGTAGGATTGGCATTGGCAGTTGGAACAAAATTATCTGTGGAGCGGATTGTAATCGACGAAACGGCCGGTACTGTCGTGTGGGCTTCAACTTGAACAGAAGTTGGAATTGGGGCTTTTGTTGACATGTTTTGAAACAACCTATGCGCGTTTCTTTTGTTTATAAGCAGATTCTACAACAAATTTATTATAAAGAACTATTATTGTTTTTAGAATCGATAATTGGTGGCATATCCAAGGTTTCTTGTCTGCTATTACGATCATCAAGCAGTGGAATTGCTGGGGCAGAGTCTTCTGCTGTGTCTACTTGAGACATTAAAAGTCTTTTAGGCATGTGAGATTCGTCAAGTATTGGTATTTCAGGCTTGTCGGATTCGTCTAGTAATGGTATTTCAGCAGTAATGTTATCCTCAGTATCGGTTGGCGCAGTATTTCTTTGAGGAATTACATAGAGAGGATTGTTTCCAACTCGCTGGTAGTATTTCTGTGTAGGATCACTAGCTTTCCAATTGTAGGCGGGATTATTTATAGGAACTGGCACTCCAGAATAGGTGAAAGAAGACCTTGGAGTGACTCCACTAGCAGCGGGGAAATATTGATCGTTAGGAGAAATACCAGTATTGGGTGCAGAAGCTGTCGGATTATTGTTTGAATAATTCTGGGGGCTAGGAAATGAGCTCTGTGATGTTGGGCCGTTAGAGTAATTCATCTCTGGCGGACAAGAAGACGGACTAGAGTTATAATTAGAATAGACGGCGGCAGGGTTTGGTGCTGAAGAAACACTTGTCCCGATGCCCCCATATTTTGGATATCCAGGCTGTGAATTATAATCATTCGGTCCGGAAGTGTTAGCTGCTTTCAAAGAAGAATAGTCATAGGATGGCATCTGCGAATCATTGGCGTATACATTTTTGTGCGGGTATTTGGAATAATCAAAGATTGTTTGTGGAATTGCAGAAGTGTATGCATATGGCGAATTCCTGCCGTAATCCACAGATGGTCTAGGAGTGCCGTCAGGAGAAAAGAAGGATTCATGCTCTCTAACATTTGACGGATACTGATCGTTAGGCAATGGCTTCCTTGCGGGAAATGGGGACGAATCGTCTTCAAACGATTGCATTGAATCGTTCAATCTAGACTTGAATTTGTCAGATGCCTGAATTAATAACAATTACTCTTAGATTAATTGTCCTAAATGCAAAAATCCCCAAACCAGCCAGGAATATTGCACAAGCACCGATTATTAAACCCAGCTTGATTGTATCCAAGCTTGAGTCTCCAGTATCAGGTAGAGGGATACTTGTATTTGTAAGAGTTGCAGTTGGCAATATTGTAGATGTCAAAGTAATTTGATTTGTTGTAACCAAGGTAGATATGGAGCCAACAGTTGTTTGTATGGCTGTTATAGCAGATGTAGGTGGTGGAATACTAGTGGTCCACACATTAGATGTCGCAGCAATTGTTGTAGGGAGACTGCTGGTCACTACAGCAGTTGTCGGGGGATCTGTCGTTGCCATTATAGTAGTGGCAGGATTCGTAGTTTCCCCCGTTGATGGTACATCCCCAACTGCTACCTGATAATTACTAGTTGCAATCAACTGTTGAGTAGGCTGTACTGGAAAAGTGGGTTGAGAAGGAAGTTGAATATATGTTTGGTCCGCATTACCAGTGTCTATCTCGCCAGTTCCGATATCCAATGAGCGCGCTATTATCAATCTGCAATTGCTTATCCTTGCGACTAAGGTGAATGCAATTAGTTTTTTCATTAAAGAGCGAATTTATGGGCTGTCCCAACGCGTTTTGGCATAAACAATCAATTATAGATATCGCAAATTAGATCCGTGAAGTGCATAAAGTAAATATTTATTGATTATTGCTTTGGCAGCTGTCTAATTGGCGGCATATCTGAGATGTTTGTGTCACCTTCACGTTTTCTATTATCAAGAATTGGCAAGACAGCTGAATCTTCAATTGATGGCGATTTTGCAAAAATTGGAGGCATTCCAGTGTTAATGGAATTAGCAAGTATGGGTAGATCGACTGGGGTTTCCTCATTTGGGCGACGAAATACATTGGCGTATTTAATAAAAGTTGGATTCTGCGTTGGGAATTTAATACCAGGCGTACCTGGTACGTACGGAATAGATGTGGCAGGGATTTGAAATGATCCATTTGACCCACTGTTGGATAAATTTGGAGTTATACTCCCCGGTTGAAGGCTTGGCGGAGTGTAGGTAGCGCTCTGCGAACTCGAATTCAATCCAGGAGGTGACGAATTTGGGACGGATTGGATAGCGTCTGCACTATTACTGAATGCAGCAGTAGATGGAGCATTTGGCCCAGAATTCCCCAAATCTGAGTGAGATATAGGGGTATGTAGATTTTCATTAGATTGATATATACTCGACGAATTTCCTGGATCACTTTGGGAATATGGATTCCAATTTTGAGGTGAGGTCGAGTTAGATGCATTGCAGTAAACATTACTTGGCAGTGCAGATTGGTATGCATAAGCAGAGCGATAAGGATATGAGGTATTGTTAGCCCAGGGTTGAGGTGTCGAGCTGTTGTAGGAATACGGTGCTGAATAGTTGTAATTCGATGGTGGAATCTGTGCACTGTCTGCCGAAAGCAAGGAACCGTATTCTCTTGAAGTCAAAGGGGATTTAGGATCTGTTGCGGGTAGTTTCCTTGGGGTGAAAGGTGAACGATCACTCTCTAAATCCTCAAATGAATTATTCAATCGCGACTGGAACTTATCAGAAGCCTAAATGAAAATAGAGTTACCCTTAGCCCAACTGTTCGAATTGCAAAGATACCCAGGACAGCTAAAAACAACGCACTTCCTCCAATAATCAGCCCTAGCCTTACGTTGTTCGCGGTTGTTCCACCGTCATCGTTGGGAAATGGTATGGATTTATTATTCGGAATAGAAGTGTTTTGGATTAAAACTGACACGTTAGTTGAGCTTGTTTCGGTAACAGTCAATGAAAATTGAGTCGAGGTCGAAAAAGTAGTGTCTGTCGAAATAGTGTAACTAGTGGCTGCCTGACTCGTTGTCTCAGAAGCGCTAGTAGTATCTGATTGACTGGCAGAGCTCTGAATTGTTGTTATTGTAGAACTGTCGCTTGCTTGACTAGTTGTTATTGTAGAACTGTCGCTTGCTTGAGTAGTTGTTATTGTAGAACTGTCGCTTGACTGCTCAGGAGTGGTGCTAATAATTGTAATCGTGTCACTTGTTTGGGAGATGGCCAGCGTTGTAGATTCCGCCAAAGTAATAGAGATATCGGTTGACAGTGATGTTGTGTCTACGGTGGTAGTTGGCGTCAATGTGGTCACTAAAGAACTAGAACTTGCACTAATTTGGGTCGCAGTGTCTGATATCGTCGGACCAACCGAATTAGAATCAGTTGAACTAGCCAAACCGGTATCGCTTGTTTGAGATGTGCCCCATGGAGTAGTCCAAGACACCACCGAGGCACTGGTACTGACGGTGTCTTCTACTGGCGTTGTAATAATGGATGTGCTTGTTATGGTAATCATATTGCTAATTTCCGAAGCATCAGAAGTAAAAATAGATGTAGTTTGAATTGGGTCGTTCGTTGTTTGAACATTATTGGTGGTGTGAATCTATAATTATTGAATCGGTACCGCATGAATTGTTGTTTCAACTGGGATATTGATGGGATCTACAGGATTGGTTGGCAAAACAGCCAAAGTTGGGTTCCCGGCGACTGTGTGAGGAACTGGATGGGTTGGTCGTGCTGCTCCCAAATACAGTGCCTGTTGTTTAATTTCATTATTGGTCTTGTTTGCAATAGAACAATTCAAAAAATCCTCATTCCAATGAGAGTGTGCTTAAGTTAAATTTCTAATACCGGTTGCTATTAACCCTTCAAAGAGAATCAGTCTTCGCATTTGGTCTAACAATTAAGGCTGAAATAAACGCGTCTGCATAATTTATTAAAATTCTGACAGCCCTTTACGAGATTCGCGTAGTAAATACAGATCCTTGTTGCTTGAAATTGAAAGCGTTTTCCTGTTTGCGGCTTTCAACCTGGTAGATTCCTGGAATTGGGAATATCTAGGAGATTGCCATGAAGTAGATATTTCTGAATACATGGAATCCCTATGATCTGGCAAATGTACAGACAAGTCATCCGATATTGATTCACTGGTTGATACTGAGCGTAAATCTAAAATATCATTATCTGGGATTTCTTTTGAAAAATTCTTTTCTATTTCAAATATTTCGGATTCCCTGTCGTTCTCTGGATAAACACTCTCCGAGTAGGAAATGTCTGGGTCAACTATAGTATCTTCGTATTTCATCCGTCTTGATTGCATGTCGTATCGGGCTAAATGGTTTGCGTATTCAAACTGCTCTGGTCCTCCAATGACCTTGATTTTGGATGTGCTTGGCTGGCGAGTTAGCGGGATAATACCTTTTTGCGGCACTTTACCGCAATACATAGCAATATTGAGAGTAATATCAAAGACGCAATAACTATCACTGTAATTTTAACGGCTGGTCTCCCCCACAATTCTGAAATTAGACCCAAAATATCCGAACTTGACGTATTGTCTGAACTTGGCGTTGGTGAAGGAGGGGTTGCTGTGGGAATCAAATTTTCAGTTGTTAAAGGTATGGATACTGTTGCGGTTTTTAGAAAAGATACAGATCTGGACGTTGAACTAGTTATCTTTGGTGGGCTTAGGGACATTATGGATAAAGTTCAGCGAGTCTCCAAACACTACCAGCGAAACTCCGGTTTTCTGAGTTTTGTTTGTTCATTTTGAGGGGAAGAATTACAATGTCAATGTGCCGACAAATAGAGCTGACTTTATCATATTAAAATTCTTGATGAATTATTCTAGTTTGTCCACAATTCGATATTCCAATTCTAAAACTGGATCCACGAGCAGTTCAACGTTAGTCCACCAAATAGCTCAGATACCCGCAGTCTCCCAGCAAGCTCCACTAATATCCAGCTCGAAAGCACCGCATTCCCAGTTTACACCTATTCCCAGTGAAACAAAGGATTTCACTCACATCTCTTCCTCCACAAATACCCCAGCAGCTAAATCTGCTGAAAACTCTGGGGATCCGACATACTTTACTCTGACCTCGTTCATAATTTTTATAGCAGTAGTTTTGATAATAGGCGCGGCAGGAATATTCTGGATGAAGAGTAGAGGAAATGTAACTATTACTGTCTAATTTAGAATCCCGTAAAATTATTCAGAAAAAGTTCCAAACTGGAAGTGACCTTACAGGAAAAACGGAACAGTGTCCTTGAAGAAATTAAAAGGATATCATTTAATTCCAGTCGGGACATTGAAATGGAGCCTGGATTCCTGCATGAAGACCGGAATCACTACACACTGAGCACATTCATTATGGAACACCAAAATCGATCCGAATCCAGATTCCCAACAATGCAAAGGGAGTTGACAAACACCATTGGTAGGACAAAGAAACATTCAATCAGTTGACTTTTATTTTATGATTTCCTAAATAAAGATTTCCGCATGATTTGATATTCCATAACTTTTTTTACATTTTCATGCATCCGCGTCACTATTTCCGAATAGTACCGCATCTGCTAATAGCTGCATTGGTAACAGCACAAGCTTCAGATCTGAATGCCACTTTTACTGTGGAAGATCGGCAGCAGGAACCTCGGTATACCTAAATTATTCATTAATAAAATAGTAAGGATATCAAAATGGTTATCAGCTCTTGGGAGCTGCAGTGTCAAATGGATTTACAATCGATGGTATATAGCAATTAATAATAGTGTTGGTTTTGCAATTTTCCATCTATTTGGTGTCCAACGGAGCAACAGGAATGGATATATACACTATGGCCGCTGCAAACCTGACATACGTCCAATTGCAATCTATAGGTCTGACAAACACTAAATTGGGCCTAAGGCCAATGATTGGCAACAACGCCGCTGCTGGCCAAACTTTTACTTTAAATAATGCTGCAAATTTAGTAAGATATGCAGCCCAAACATCTTGGATATCCGTGCTATCGTTCTGGTCCATAAACAGAGACAATTCTGCAAATGGAGCAATTACATTATCATCGCAAATTTCACAATCCGATTTCGCCTTTGCCAGCCAATTTGCAAGTTATGGAGCAACTACTACGACAACCACCACTACCAGGAAGAGCACATCTTACAAATCCAATCCAGCCCAGCCTTTGCTTGTTTTATTATTCCTACAATAAAAAAGTTTAATTTGGTATTTGACGCAATGACATTTTAATGTCTAATATTAAAACTGAGATTAATCAAATGATAAAAGCAGCTCAAATATAAAATCCGGGTTTGCAGGTTGTGTCTAGTTTATGTTTAAATTGCCTAAAACTATATTTATGCAAACTCAGACTGCCAATCTATACACCACGGATGTTTACTGGGCAGTTCCGGCTCTACAAAGTCTTATTTCAGCATCAAATAAAGGAACCGAAACTTACTATCAGCAACCAGCAACAGCAATCACTCAACCACCTCAACTTCCAGTTTGGACTCCTCCACCGCAGACTTTTCCAGATCAAAACGCTCAAATTAATACAGCAACGGCAGATATCCCTATTACGACAGATCTAGTTGTTCCGACATCTGCAAGTGCTATGAGTTCGCAGCCATTTCATCTCACAGCCCCAATACTGGTGGGAATTATAATTGGAATAGTAGCACTAATAGCGATGGCTGTCTTGCTCTTCATGTACTGCCGCAAAAGGAGGAAGCGGCTGGAAGAATACAGCGGAACAGCTCACAAACGAATGTCGATATCTGATCGGTTAAGTTTGATGGTGAAGCCAACTTATGATGAAGATCCATTTGAATCAGTGCCATTGCAGCCAATGCAAAAAGATCCAAAGATCTACGTACTAAGCAACACCAAAAGTCCGCCAACGAGGAGCAATCATTTGTTTGACGAACGAGACAGTTCAGCCGGATCTTTATACGGCCCAAAGAAATATCCAAATCAATATGAAAATGTATATGGCGGACGGGATTTTGACAGCTACATGTCCAAATACGACTCTGTTAAACGCGACGCTATAAAGAATTCACTACATAGGGCACCTAAATCGCAAACAACTAATGAGCTCCCTCCAAGGCCAAAGAAATCCGCATTGCGTTATACAGATATACCTTTAGCGGCCGCTCAGTCAATAAAGTCCGTGCGGGTTGAAACAGTGCAGACGATTGATCGCAAGGAACCTGAATGCAAAATCGAAATTATGGAGAATCCATTCAGTGATGAGGACGAGTTTTCTTTTATTGCCAAGCAAAGAAGATCTGAAAATCTCTATTCAAACTATTTCAGCGACAACCAGAGCGAACAACAGCACATTTCGCAGATTTGGTCAACCATCTCTCGAGATTAATATATTTTGTTTATATTTTTAATATTGTTATCCGAAAATTCAAGAATCTCAAATGGATATCTACTGCGATTTATTTGGGTTTATTTATGGCTATCCAGAGTTTATCGGGCGACAGAGCGACTTATTTTCCTTGTCTGTTTCATTATTGTCTGCGATTTCACAATCATTCCCGAAAAGGGAGGTTCGGGGTAATTATTTATTTAAAAAAAGTTTGTCGCTCAAAAATGAAGTTGGCATTGATTCTAATGGCATTGAAAGGCATAATCGCAGAGAATAATAGCACACAGACCCAACCTTCCGTACCGCAAAATTCGCCAGTTAATAACCCGCCTCAGCCAACTCAAGTCCAAGTTGCTCCAAACAACCCCGTTGCTAACCCAACTAATAACCCTACTAATCAAAACACACCACAGCAGACGCAGCAACCAGTAAATACCAAAGGAGCACCACAAGTTACAGCGGTGGTAGTAGTGCAATCCAATACCCTTGGGCAGTACTTTACTTACACCAATTACATTACTTATTATCCAGCCGCAACTCCTTCAGGCAACGGCACAAGCATTGCTGAAAATTCAAGCTCCAGCAACAACACCACCTTTATAATTATTGTCGCATTCGTTGCATTTGGTATACTCGCTCTTGCTGGTATCGTCTTTGGGGTCCGCATGTACGTCAAATCCAAGGATAATGAGCGAGACTTTAACGAAATATTCAAAATGGCAAATAATGGCCATAGTTCAACACCTAGAATTGTTGCGTTAGAGAAAGGAGTAAATTCGCCGGCATTAACCAGCGGAGTAGTTACAGAAGAAATGTATTTCCCTACAACTGCCGGAGTCAGTGGAAATAATGGAACAGTCTACCGTAACAACAGTCAGCAGCGATCGCCAATGTACGGCCAAGACGGATACTACGATGATTATCAAGCGTATCGAGCTTATGAATATGATGCTGCTACTAACTACTATTTCGACCCGCATTACGTTGCGGTGCCAACCGTCCAAGTCGCACAGCACAACAGCGAAGATTCCTTGCTTTCCGACCCTAAAATAATAGACAGCTATCAAAGCGACGATGAAGGGTTAAAGCCTGGATATCCTACATCGATATTTGATCAATACGAGCAACAAAAAAGACATAGTGATTGATTACTAATATTAGGCATTGTTCCAGCCCTACCAAATTCAGAGTTTTGAATGTTGTATTATTTTTAAAATAAACCACTTTTTATTGAAGACTTTTCCAAATGTTTTTGAGGTTTTCACCAGATACGATTCCCTTAAATGAAGCCAAAGTGGTCAAGCTGCAGTCGCTTTCAACTTCTTTTGCTTTTAGTATTTGGGTCTTTTCAAATTCTTCTGCGACTTGTTCCGCGTATGCTACAATTGAAGATGGGATATTCGCCATCTTGGCAACATTCATTCCATAGGATTCCGGACACTTGCCATCCACTAGCTTGTACAGAAATACCACCTGCTTACTTTCCTGATCCACGTGGAAACTCATGTACTTTAGGGACACCAATGGGTTCTTTTCAAATTCGTCTGTGAGTGTTCCATAGTGGGTGCTAAAAAGCCCCAAACAGCCAATATTGACAATCAAGTGGTACAGGACCGCATACGCAATCGCATACCCGTCAAATGTAGAAGTTCCTCTGCCTAATTCATCAAGAATCACAAGTGATCGGGGAGTCGCGTCCTTTAAGATTTTGGAGGTTTCCGACAACTCCACCATGAATGTAGATTGACCAGCCATAATGTTGTCGTTTGCTACATTAATCATAGATTACCTCCAATCCTGGTGAATATTCTGTCAAACGGAGCAAGTCTAAACTTTGAAGCTGGAACAAAACAGCCCAACTGTGCCATAATAACAGCAATACAAGTCTGCATAAAAGATAAATTACCTGGCGCAGTAGAGTAGATTTACCACCCATATTCGGACCAGTTAAAAGTATCATTGTCGAATTATCCCCGCCCAAGTTGACATCGTTTGGAATATAATCCGACCCAACGGATTCCATTACACACGGATGGCGCATGTCTTGCATTTCCAATACACTGACACTGCTTTCTATGAATTCAGGTCTACAAACAGGCTCCTGCAAGTTCTTTGTACACTGGGCAAGACTAAACAAACAGTCCAGCTCACCGATATTATTGATTATCTTCATCCTATCATTAATTTAGTGGTACCAAGCATCGTAGTTTTCATCAAACTTTCCATAAACACGAGTTTTGATGGTTCTCATTGCCGATTCGCAATGCTCTCTTGCTTCAAGAAGATCATTAATCAAATTGCGCAGATTGGAGGTATAGTATCGGTTCACTGCGCTGGTTTTGGACATTGAATTCCAATCGTTTGGAACTTTTTGCTTAAGAGGCACTTCAAGCTGATAGATTTCTTTTCCGATGTCCTTGTATGCAATTTTACACCCAATCTTCTTTTCGCATTCCTTCTTGTACTGCTCGAGTTTCTGCTCAACTTTGCTAATCGTTTGAACCATTTCATCGTAGGTTTCGTCATACCCTGGGTTCAACTGGATTTTGCCAGTGTCAAATGCTAGTTTTTGATCAAAAGAATCGTTAAAATACTGGATAGATTCTTCCAAGACTTTTGGAAAATTGAAATTGATGATATTCAGTAGCGCTCTAGACTTGACTTTGTCCTTGGTTTCTCCAAGTTCGCCAAGAATTTCTTTAATTGATTCAAACGCTTTTAGAGCATTAACAAAATCTTTAACCAGACAATTTCCAGAATGGATTCGTGAAATTACCCTTTCCAAGTCTGGCAGCTTTTTAAGACACAATTTCAAATCATCTATGTTACTAGTAGTTACCAACTAATGCAGATTGCCCAATCAGATCTTCTATAGCATCCAAACGGCGATTGATGCCTTCAACAGACTGTAACGGATAACACAGCCAGCGTTTGAATAACCTCTTTCCAAAAGGAGTAGAACAGTGATTTAAAAGCTTAAATAGAGTCCCTTTATCCCCTCCATCATTAGTGTTTTGGAAAATTTCCAAATTAATCAAAGTCTGGCCATCAAGAATCAAACTATTGGATGATCTCACTGGATCATAAGAATGGATGTTGCTGGCGGAAAGCAGGGATCGATCCAACTTCAGCTAACGTTAAAAATACGTACAGTTCTGAGATAGGAAAGCAATCCTCCAAAGGCTGATAGCGCAACAGGCTCCTTGCTGATTTTTTGAATTGCTTCTGGCCAACATTCTAGCATTAGGGCAAAATACTAAATTTCAAAGCGTCGTCCATATCTACATCCATGCTGCTATCCTGTTTAAAGTATATCCCTCGATTCAGTTCATCAGTAGTGATCTCTGCATTCCAAAATTCAGTTTGCTTGGTAAGAAAGTTATATAATGGATTGTCCAAGTTATTTCTCAAGATCTTCATACTTTCCTTTGAAATTCCGCCCTTTTGTTAGCGACACTTACTTTTTCTAGCACCAATTCTTTTGGCTTTACTTGGGTGATCAAGGTTTCAAATTGAGTGCGACTAATATCATCTTGGAAATAAGACACGTTGAATTCTGAAGTTGCAGTGTCGACAAACGAAATCCCAAAGTGGGGAGGTAAATTAGGATTTGGCTGTTCTTCTTTGATTGACATGCAAAAAGTGCTCATGTCAGTGGTTAGCAATCCCCCGTCTACAATTGTTCCGGAAGTCAAAACAGAAGTCAGCTCACGTCTAATAATTTTGTCGTCCTTCTTTGAAGGGGTTTCTTTATCTCTGATTGATTTTCCAATTGCATTTTCCATTTGCTCGACTTTGGCGACTTTGTACCCTTTTGCAATGAATTGGGATGCCCAGTGATGGAAACTGCTTTCTGGAACGCCAACCATGCGCATATTGACTCTGTCAGTTAATTTCAAATCAAATTGTTGATGTCCAATATCAGCGTCGTTTTCATACAATTCAAAAAACTTGCCCTTCTTGAAGAACACAACCGTATCCCAGTGCTTGCTCTTGATTTCCCAAAATTGCTTTTCAAACGGTGTGAATGAATTCCACGCACTTTTCGGTACATACAATGTTCGAGGATCATAGTCTGGATCACTGACAGTTCTCTTGTTTTCGTCTCTAACATCCAATAGCCAGGAGTATCTTTCTTCATTCTTTTCTTTAAACTTTTCGGTTCTTGATTGTGGTTTAAGTTTAGAAGGAGTACTTTCAATTTTTCGCGGAGTAGCTATGATTAGCTTTGCATTACACTTTGGATCGCGCGGAGATGGACTCATCTTGAAGCTATTCAAGTCGACAGCTGGTGTTGATGGAAATTTAACTGGCCCAACTTCCATATCTACGGTTACATGAATGCACCTTCATCATCGCTGATTACAACGTTGCGCTTCTGTTTTTTAATTGGCTTTTCACTTTCTTCCACGACTAGCTTCTTCTTTACTGGTTCACGGTTATCGTCAGTCTCTACATTCTTCTTGTGATCGCTCAACACATTGTGAGACTTTGGATGCGTTGGGGTTTTCGGAGTTTTGGGAGTGAAAAATGATGTTAATGTGGTTTGTTTCTTTTGGTTTGGTGTGCCCTTTTGAGATTTCATTTATCAGTCCAACTTTTTCCTTCGGACATATTATTCGGACTGTTGCAGGGTTGATTGTGAAGCATAGCACAGTCCCGATCTATATATAATTCAGGTGAGATCGTTTCGATAATTGCGAAACAAAACGCAGTCCTCAAATTCCATGTGAATCTGCCGTACTTGCCTACACTCGTTTGTATCGACCAAACAGATCCATAAATTACCAGTATTCAACCATGTGGGAGATCTGCAAACTAGTTTCATATTTAAAGAGTATGTTTCAGAAAATACCGTTAGAATTGGGATCGATTACACAGCACCTGAAGCTCGCAGAGTACTATGAGCTTTATAAAGCTTTCAAAAATATACCTTTTAGACCAACACTGACCTTCCGTGCATACAAGGAATCCTGCCAACATGTTAAAACCCCAAATTTTTACCTGTCACTGGAATACTTGAACGACGAATCCTTTGCTTTTATCGTATACAACCAGCACATTGAAATGTTTGATAAAATACTTTATTCAAAAGCTATTTCGATGGATACCAGAGTCAAGGTTCTTTCAACCTGCATCAACCACAAGCTCAAATTCAATCCGTACATTGCGGTGAAATTACTCGGATCGCTGCCCCAGGATTATTTTCTCCGATTTGCGAACCTCCAAGAGCTGTTTCTGCGATGCATAGAATTCAGCTGCACGGATAGCGTGGAATACTTGTTAAACAGATACCAATTGGATCCATCAATGCTGTACAATCATCCAATTAAATGTGCGTCCAATTATGCCAATGCTCCTATTGTGAAATTACTTCTTCTGGATCCACGGGTCGACCCTGCAGTGGATTCAAACTA